>UELU01133511.1:0-10130 GCA_900490025.1 Megastigmus dorsalis
TCATCGGAAAGCTGAGGAAAAAATACATCGCAATCACTTCGTTATGATAATTTCTAGGTGCATTTTAGCCCTTTAAACATGAGCTGAAAACAGCATGATTAAGCGCTCCTGCGCCGCGCTTGGAGAGTTGACGTGAAACGCCTCATATGTGCGTGTAGATTTTGCGCGCGCTTGTTAATTGCCTGCCCGGTTCGCGACAGCATTCCAATAATTATTAAAGATTTATTTATGCAAGAATATACGCAAATATTATAAAATCACGTATTTTGTTATTTGCGAAAAACCTTTAGAATTTTTCCTCTAATTTTCAGCGATTACCGCCGTCTACGCGGGTGTAGTAGAGATAGGTACTCGGCATGTGCAGCTCATATACTGAGCAGTTGAGCCCAATAAGGAGAGTTGGCAGTGCGCGTGCGGTGTGGCTCGCGCAAGTTATGTTATTGGTCGTGAGAGAGCCCGATCGCAGGTGATGGAAGACACTCAAATGCACATACAACGAAATAAATAAGTTAAGTAGATTAAGATTCTTTTTATTGATACACGTCATTACAGCTTGGATACCCGACAGATAGTAACCTGTCACTGGTACGATAGTGGTATTTATAATAGTGATATTCTATTGTCTTTTCTATGGTCTTGCTCATCTTCTTTGCCTTCCAGGTCACAGTAGCAGCTGGACGATGTCTCTTGGTTTGTTGACATTCCACAAAGGTGATAAGCTGGTCGAGCGATCTACTGCTAAAGAAGAGTTGCTCGGAGGCTGGATCATATAACTTGTGCTCATAGGCATACACACAAATCGAAGTAAGAGCACGAAGCTCTCACATTGAAGTCGGGCTGCGGCGACTCACGGTGCGAGATGCCGGCGGCCGTATTCGATACACCCTGAGGTAACTACTCGGAGAGTACGACTGATACATCTCAGGGGATATAGTTATTGGAAAAGTTATGAGTTGAAATTTAACATTCTATAGCTGGTTTTCGATCGGTTTCAAAAAGGATGTTTTTTCAAAGAAACGAAAATCAGCTTTTTTTTAAGTTGGTAAAAATCGACTAGAATGTAATAGTATTGATTAATCAGCATTACAAACACTATTTGAATAAAAGCATGCATGTGTGTGTGTGAGAGTGCGAAATGGATAAATTCAAAAAAATCGAAAAAACTCGAAATTTACACGATTTTTTCAAGGTAAAAAAATATTTACATTTTATGCATATCGCCGCATATCTCCAAAGTACCACTAGTTCTTAGTCATTCAGCTGCACTCCAGCTGCAAGTCTCTCTCTCGCATTATCGCTCTTGGCTCGATAGCTTTTTTTTATCTGTTTACATGAACAATGTATTTTCCTTTATGGCGTTTAACTATACATTTTTTAATAAATAGTCTATTTTTGATATTTCATAGGGACAGTCATTTCTGTCGTCGAATTTGCCGTATCTGACACTTTTTTGCATATGGACCATTTCTCCTTCTCGAAAATATCTAGTATTCATGTGTTTATTATAATAGATTTTTGATCAATATTTAGATTGGCGAAGATTCATAGCTGATGAAGTTTGTAAATGTCTGAGGTTCAGTGTCAAGTCAGTTAAATATTACTCATAAGTCAAAAGTTTTTCGCGCGATGGTAAACTTGACGGCGTACCAGTTCTAGAGCCGAATACTACCTCTGGCGGCGTGGAGCCCAATCCGTTATGTTTCGTTATATTAAAGGAATGCATACCGAACTAAAGCCACTCATCCCAATCTTGATGATCTTCTATTCCATTATTGTACTATGTATTCTTTTTACGCTACCATTAGATTGAGGATGATAGGCAGTCGTTGGCTATTTTTCTATGGCTGCCGGGAGTCCAAAATAGCTAACAAGTCTATTTACCATAGCACGAGTTACTTCTTGAGTCGTTGCGAGGGATAAGGGTGCCGCTTTAAAATATTTTGATAGAGCGTCTTGTATTGGCACTCTTCACATTGATTAAGGGGGGGGGGGGGGGAAGTTTGTTCGGTTAAAAAAGGCCTATTTTGAAGAATTTGTTTATAACAAATTTTTATTATAGATTTATTTTGAAAATTAGTATATTATAATACAACATTTGAAGAATATTAAAAAAAAATTTGGCACAAAAATATAAAGAAATAGCGGATTGATTACAGTTCTCCGCTGGTGTCTCAAAAAAATTTTTTTTTGCGGTGACCTCGATTCCTCATCACTGGATTAACTGAAATCAAAAAAACAAAAATTTTTTTGATTAGTTAATTAGTTTCTCTCTCAATTGACGTCGAGTTTTTTTTATTTTATCAATTTTTTAATTTTTTGCATCATTTTGAAGTTGAAATGTCGATTTTTGACAAAAAAACGACCTATTTATTATTGTGAGATTGATACTAATTAAAAAATAAAAAAAAATCGACGCCACTTGATAGCTATTTGTATGTAAAATATGTTTACAAATTTTTAAAACAATCGGTTCAGTAGCTTTTTTGGAATGGTGGTCACCGACTTTAAAAATTACATGTTTGGGAAAATCGATTTAAAGTTTTGTACACTGAAAAAATGAAAATAACTTAAAAAAAATTGGATTTTATTAAAAAGTACCTACATAGCATAATCGATGCCAGGTCCATATAGTATATCACTATCATCCAAGACGTCTACGGCATCTTTTTGCTCCTTTCTACGCTGGATTCTGCCTTCTTTAGTATCAAGCGCAGCTTTCTCATCCGCCCTGCTGATCCGCAAATCGACTGCTGCGCGCGTCCGTTCATGAGCACTTGGCCCTGAAGTGATGCCCATTTCTTGCATGAAGGTCATAAAAGCAGTGCTGCCTTCATTAAAAACACACGCTGCTACATACGCGGCAATTTCGACGATAGTTGAGGTACCACTCACTAATTTTGGACTAATATTCCAGATAAGTTGGTTGTAACTTTCATTGTTGTTCTAGGTGAAACCACCGAGACAACGTTCTAGCAGTGTGTCTTTACTCAAATCTTCGTACACAGGCTTTATGGCTTCTAAAACATCATCTGGAAGTGCAGCAATAATCTGCAGCTAGTATGTCCTTTCTCTGAAACCTTTATGATCTCCTATGGGTGACTTATGGTATTCTTCTATAATTTTATAAATTTCTTCCATCAGTGGTACTGCTGGATTATTTTTGTAAAGTGACACCTTTATTTTTATTCCGGCTAACATACGATTTAGTTGTGTGACACGGGTTTCGTATCCCAAGGAAAGGTGACGGTATCCTCGGCCACCAGAGTCCAGGGTCCCACCTACAACACCGGAGTCATTTATAAATAACAGGGACAACAAGCAAAGCATAGTAGTAGGGACAGGGAAGTGAGGTTAGGAGGGGTAAATGAATGGGAGAGAGAGAGAGAGAGCAGCACAACATTGACAGTTGCAACAGACGCAGATGCACCTATGCAACTACGGCTGCTGCACGGCTGCTGAAGGAAAAATAGGATACGATAGAAAGGGAGACGACACTAAATAACTGTACAGCAAGTCCTCGCGAGTAACCCGCCGATCCGTGCAACTACGCACGCCGGCCCAGGAAGGAGGCCAGGAGGCAAGGCCTTCCCGACGAACAGCGACGAGAACACGGTGGGATGCCGCCCCGGCACGTACTTCTTCCGCAACGAGGAAGAGAAGCCATGAGGCGGCGCACACACACATGCACGACACTGGTGCCGAACACCGAGCGCAAGAGGCGCCGGACCGCGACGAAGATGACGAGGGTGTCGCCACCCACCCGCACTTAACCCCGTGACGGACGATGAAGAAAGCACGCGCGCGCGACCTCGACACCGTCTATGAGGCGAAATAACAGCGACGAGAACGAACACCGTCCGAAACACGTGACGAAAACAAGCTGGTGGCCATTTGCAATGCCGCCAGTGGAGCGAGAGAGACGGAAGAACGGTCCGAAGAGAGAATCGACGAGAGCGCGTTAAGGAGCGCCCACAATGCCGCCCGCACGTAACCCCGAGTTCCCGAGTGGACGGCGCGCATGCTCCATAGGGCTTTCGGGAATATTATTGGAAAAATGACTATATTAGAATTGCGCGACGGGGTTCGAATGGTGCGCGCGATGATCTGACCCAGATAAGAGGCTAGGTCAGCCATGAGAGCCAATCCGCGACGAGGATCCAATTAATTAGTGGAGAAATGAGGGAAACTGACTCTAGGTTTCTCAAAAGGAATCAATGAGTCAAATTTCGGACTACGCAAATCGAATTTTGGACCTGTCAACGACGATTGGAGCGACAGAGACAGATAGGGGAATATAACAAGTGCGACGAAGAGAAAAGAACAGGAGAGGACGGATGCGACAAGTGAGCTTCCGAAAAGAAGAGACTTGCCGTTTAGCTGGTGAGAAGGAAGCACGCGTTTTCGAGAGCAACAACCGCACTACCTAATCGTACCATAGCCAACACGGATCACTACGAAGATTATAGCGAAGAGGACCATCTACTGGAAAATAGCGACACGGGAAACCAAATTAGCGACGAGGGAAATAGTGCCGTGGTTTGAGAGGAGATCGAGATTGAGGAAGGAGATTTTGGAATCGATCCGGTGCCTTTTTGGACACGGTGAGTGGGCCAGACGCCATCGGACTTGGTGGTCGAGCAACCTAGGCGGAGGTGAGTCGCAGATCCTATTCAGTGCGCGATCGGTGTACAGTGCTCGCGATTAATTAGCGATATGGTAGCGACGGATGACGCGGGTTGAGTGTGTGTATTGCGACGGGAGCACGGTTTTTCCCAAATATGTAAATTAACTTCTTCGCGACTGATAAATAATTGGCGACGACGCGGGTTGCGACGCGAGCCACGTGGCGAAACGAATTTCGCGCACGAACTAGCGACTTACGCGATTAGCATGTAAATGAGGTAGGAACAAATGGTTATTTAATTTTTATATTGAATTTATTGTGGTGGTCATTACGAGTTTGCCTATTGTCCTCTCCCTTAACTCAATTATTAATTGTCAATTGCGTGACGCGCCATTCCCAACTAGCGACGACAGGAAGGACGAGCCGCAGTGCAGCAGAGAATAACGAGCAACAGGCGCAACCGAAACCGCTCAACGGAATCTCCTCTGGGGAGAGTTTCATTATTGTTTTGTGGAATTGGGGCTTAGCCGGGTGACTTGGGTATTCGTCGCCTGACATGAGTGTGTCTGGCGCCTTATTAAATCATAGGCGGCGAACATTGGCAAATTCCCTAGGGTACAACAGGAAACATTGTCAGGATTTAGCAGGATAATATTTTTATTTACTAGTAGGGAGTTATAGGTAGAACTCTGGACCCTGGCGAGTGCCGTATCACAGCTGTTCAATAATATAAGTCCATTGAGTCTTCCTAAATTTTTTTAATGACGTAAACATTTTGTTACATAGGATTCTTGCCTTATCATCTATGTATCTTTTGACGACTAATCCGAGATTTTTATATTTTCCTAATGTTCATATAAATATTTTGCCAACTTTAAGTGCTTGAGACTGTATATCACCGAGATCTATATATCGACTTTCGATGAGTGCTTCTATTGTTTTCGATTCGTGATAAGTGTCCGCTGGTAAAAAATATTCGAATTTATTTGGAACTGGCGTATCATATTCAGTATTGGGTTGGGTTCCTGAAATCAAGCACCGTGATCGACATTCTGGTCGGTTGATCCGCTTTTGCTTGTATCAGCGTTTTTAATTGGGCCGTATCGTTCTTTTGTTTGTCCTTATCGGGCATCTGTACTTTATCTTCTTCCTCGTGTGCGAAGAGTTTTAAGTGCAAAATTGTGTCTAATTTTAAAACGCTCATAACTTTCTAAACTAATAAATATATTTTTATCGGTCTTAGGTTCTCTTAACTTTCTCATAACTTTCGTCTGAGTAAAGTGTTTGACTTTTAAAACCTCTCAAATTAAAAGTTGCATTCTCAATTTTCATTTGTAATTTTGACATATTTTATATTTTATTCAGTTGATGCATAAAAACAACTGTATGAATTTTCGTATATTTGGCTTGAATAGCGGTTATCTTAAAAGATTGGGCCCGTGATCGCAAATACTGGTTTTAAATTTAGTTTTTAGGTACCAGAACCTGTTTCTCAATGTTTCTATAGTAACAACTTAGATGTTAGGTACTGGTACCGCAATGCAAAATTTTGATAGTAAGCATTGCTGAGTATGTATACGTTGCCAAATGTCGACTGATAAAGAGTCCTATTTTATCAATGACGATTTTAATGAATATTTCGGTGGGCGAGTCGGTAATTCCCATTGGCTCTTACGCCTTTATCCTTGTTAGTTTCTGTTCTTGACAAGTTGGTCAATATCGAACTTACTCGTCTATTTCTTTTCGATGGTATCTTTCTCTGATTTTGCGAAAGGTTTTATCCATCCCTCGTCGTCCTCCAAAAGGGCTGGCATGATATCACTATAATATCGTACCTCTGGTGTCGAGAGGTGGTGTAACGCAAGATCCAATATATATGGTTATAGTCAGATCGAAATTGTGTAACGTTTCCATAAGTATTCTTGGCAGCTCCGCGCGTGGTAAGACGTCTATTAATTCCCACTTTCTCTCTAAAAATTTCAAAACACTCGAATAAATTCATAGACTTAATTTTTTCGTAGAGACTTACAGACTACGATACTAAAAACATAGCTTTTTCTATTGAGAATGATTATAATATCTCTAAATTCCGGATTATTCAATGCGAGGATTACTCATTACTCAATGCTTCTTTTCTAGTGGTACCTAGTTCTAGTAGTATGTTGTTATTTTCTGAATTTAAATTTAGATCCGAGGAGACGAAATGGATAATATTATCTTTGAGATGTGTCAGGAATTCTCTCGTTGTCAAAAATTTGATTTGTTTTCTTTCTTTTTCTGTTCTAGTATGAGTGTAGAGGTAACAGAATTTGTTACGTGATCGTATTGGTGGGTTTTGCGGGGAGTGGCATATGTATGTAACGTAAGGTGATCATCGGTCTCGCTAGGAATAGCACGAGTGGCGGGGGCAGGTGGAACTGCTGTGTTTTTGGTAGTAACTATGGGTGTTGTGCAAAGTTTTAATATTGAAGCTGGGTCCTTTGGAGGACGTACAGACTTTTTCTTCGGGCTTAAAACGATTTCCGTTTCGGATTCTTCTTCTTCCTCGCTACCCTCTTGGTGAATTGCCGATAGTTTGTGCCAATCGTTAGGCAATCCGTACTCTATTACCAATGGGGTTGAACGAACTCGCTGGTCCTTTAATGATGACTTCGTAGTCGGTAACTTATTATTTGTAGATGTGCTTGTTGTTAATTCTTTCTTACATGAGGTGGTTTCTTTCGATATTTTGGGCTTCTTTATCTGACTAAATATATCTTCTGGTATGTCTGCGTGAGGTTCAGAAAGTGACGGTGGTAGGAACTGAGTGATTTGGTTATCTGGCTGTAACATCGCGGAACTTTAGGACACTTTAGTTGTTTCGAGGTCTTCCAGTCCTCCATGTTCGGATTTCTCCTATATTAGTTTAATATCTGTTCCATGGCAGGTACGAGTTTCGCCAAACTGCAGCGAATTTTTCGTTTTCTTTCGTTTTAAAGGTGGTTGTGTCTTTGAGTGCTTCTCTAATTTCTTATAGAAATTTTTCAATTTCGTCAAGTGAATATGAATTAGAATCGTTGGAATTTTCGTGACTAAAGATCTCCTCATGGTGAATTAGAGGATTGGTTGATATATCTCATTTTCCATAGATGAAAATGTTTCATTAAGAATCTTTATTATTTTGTTTGTTAATTAATTTGTATGAATTTTGATTTGAATGCCTAGGTTTTCTAGGTCACCTGCCTAACATCACTGGAATACAGTTGGGAGCTACAAAACAGTAGGATTTGCCTTACACAGCTTATTCGCCTTAAACGAAGTAAATTTATATTTTTTGTGCCTACTTTGTTGAGCATTTATCGTAATCATATGCACGAGGGGAGGTGGAGAAATGCTGGATTTAGTGAACTAAATGACTCAAAATTTATTAAAGCGTTAGCGTACCTCTTCACAGCAAACGAACATAGATATCTTTTCTCTGATTTTTCTCTGTTTGTGCATTATTTCTTGACGAGCCACTTCATTACTAGCGTGCAATCAAAAGGCAATTAAACATAGATTTGGCAAATTTTTTTTAATTGTTAGCTTCATTAGAAAAATTAGTATTCCTCCCAGAGGTCATCTGTAATCAGTTTGTTGTTGCCCGTTAAAGGACGTTTTGTAATTTTTCTAATCAAATTCAAACATTGCGAATTCATTTATTTATGTTACTTATATTGCATGTATGTGTTTATCTATAATCGGAAACTCAGCTAAAAATGTAAAAATCTCTAGTCGTTTGACCTTACGACTTTTCCACTGACTATTCGTGCAACCGCGCACGTTGCCTTTTACAACGAGGGATTATACAAAAAATTAAATCATAGAAAATCGTCGAGTAGCACTGCCCGAATTCAAATATTTCATTCCGTTTAATTTTTCAAAATAAAATTGCTTATACAAATTACGACGGAGAATTAACCGTCGTATTTGTAATTTTACTCCTAATTATATACGCAGGGAAGTTGAGAAGTTTATCCCACGCTCGTCAAAATCCGTCGCTTTACTATATGCGTTACTTCGCACTGTGACCTGTTTGGATTAATAAGAAAATCATATTTGCAGAAGTACTAATTTGCATTCGAAAAGTTTAGTTGTAGTGTCAACAAGATAACAAACGACAAGCTGCGTGGTATCAGAAGCACATATATAACTAGTCGTAACACATGAGTTTATATGGAATTTGCAAATAATTGCAACAGAACACGAAAAAATTTGAATATTAATATTGTTGACGCGCTTCGCATTTACTATAATGCCCGAAGCGGCGCTGTGATCGTTCCTATCCCCTCCCCCTCCGCGACAGCGAGGTGGGACCCACTGCGCGCACCTACGGCAGTTATCATCGGGACGTCGACCAGGAGACATCGACCAGCCGGGGATCGTGGTCTACGCTCTTTAATTTAAGTGTTCTACTCTATTCAAAATAAGCATCGAATAAACCAATTAGTTGTTCATCATTCTGTGAGTACCTTATTTATTTGCAACCCAGTCTCTCCCGCGTCCGATCGGTGAGCATCTACGCAAACAAATATAATACTAGCAAAGAAAGCTCGCTTCGTTCGCTATTTATATATTTTGATGCTTTAAAATTTATCCCTTTTCCACACATTTAACATACTACATTAATTATATTTATATACGTAAACTTGTTATGTAATATTATTAATACTGTAAAATTACTTTAGCTCGGGATGTGTTAGTGTATGGGGTTAGCTTTTCATTTTATAATATATTTGTCTTAAAAAATAATATTTATATATTTTCATAAAACAATTTTGACGTGCAGTATTAAACTGTATGTTACAAAAATATTTTTAAATTTACGATTTTTCATACAATAGATTATTTCATTAACTTTATTGTAGATCATGTCAACTCTTATGACCACAATACAATACTTAAATAAAATTTTTTTATATATATATATTTTATATGCATATAACATTATAAAAAAAATCGAAGAAAATTGCTATGATATTTTATATTTTATATTTTATATGATGATTATGATATTGGTGTGATTTTGAAATATATATATATTGAAAGATACCATTAATTATCTTTTCTAATAATAAAAAATACAAAATAAAAATGAAAATAATAAAATTAAAGAAAATTTAATTAAATATAATTTAATTACAAATAAAAAAGTTAAGTAATGATATGTTCATCTAACTTTCTTACACATTTAAAAATTAGTATTTTAAATAAGTACATATTTTACGTAATATTATTATTGTTGTATTTATTACGTATAAAAATGTCATAGAAAATTTTATTAATTATATAAAACATTAAAAATTCTATTAAATATTAAAGCGTTTAGTTATGAAGTGTTAATATAACAATAATTATATTAGCTTGGAGAGCGTTAGTGCATGGGTTGGGAGTTTTTTTGTAAATATATGAATATTTAATAGAGAATAATTCTTTTGAGAAAGTCGGATTACATTTGAATACTCCAGTATTTAGACATGGTCAATTA
>UELU01133515.1:0-66507 GCA_900490025.1 Megastigmus dorsalis
GGGAGGGGGTGATATACATTCGGTTCTTTCTTTCCTTTTTCTTTCCTCGAGACGCAAAACATTCCGGCGAGCTCGCGCAAAATGTTTCAGCACCGAAAACATTCCTGGCCGCAATTGCGCACGCAATCGGTAAAGATCGCCCGGTTTCTCTCGCGCGGAGCGCAAAATTGAGATATTCGCAAAAGTGCACGTGCACAAAGGAGAGAGAGAGAGAGAGAGGGGGAGAGAGGAGAGAGTAAGTTTTGCGAAGGGATGTTTCGGCGCAGCGGAGCGGCGTAAATCATGATGGCGGATATACTTTGCGCTCGTCCGTCGCTTGCTGCTAAAAGAAGAGAGAGAGAGAGAGAGAGAGAGAGAGAGAGTGTTAAGCGATAATACACGCGGCGGCGGCAGCGGCGGCGGCGGCGGCGGTGGTGGAGAGGAGGTGGCGCGGACGAGATACACAGGCTCGACTTGCTGCTGGTTGGTGCATGTCAGCTCCGCCCCGCCAGGATCACGATAACGACCACTATTATATTACTCCCACGCGACATCGTCACTCGCTCTTTCTCTCCTTCTTCTCTCTCTCTCTCTCTCTCTCTCTCTCTTTCCCTCTACTTCTCTTGCGGAGCTAAATTGCTTCCCCTTCACCACCGCGTGTGTATAGCCGCCGCAGCTTCGGCCCTGGACACCTATAGGTACTCTCTCTCTCTCTCTCTCGCTCTCTTTTGCTCTCCGGAGGTGCTGCTTTCACTCTCTTTTTTTCACCGACACTCACCTGGACTGCTGATGTTGCTCCGACACAGCTTTATATACCCGCGAGACGCGCGCGACTTTAAGAGATAAACTTGAATCGAGAGACCGATATGTACAAATAAGTTGGCAATAATTTGAGATTTCATTTCCATTTTTACAGTTTCAAGTACCAGTCGAGATTTTACAGTTCGCAAAAGATTCTTAAAAGGCCGACGTCGAGAATTCAAACATTCGGGAAGAGTATAAAGTGTTCCCAATACGGGCAAAAAATTGTATCTCAACAAAAGTTCACCGGTCTTTTATTCAATGTCGAATTTTCAGACTGTATAACGCGGCTCAAGGTGATGGAATGTAAATACATCTATAATAGGTAGACGTGCCGAAATCGTATTTAATGCCGAATGAGAATAAGAATTTTTCAAATATTTCAAAACAACAAGAAGTTCGAATGCGAATTGCATCGTAATACGTTGTTTTGAGAACCGAGTTACCTTTTAGTCTTTTCGAGAGATGGTTGATTTGCAGACCGAGTGGAATATATATGAGTTGCTCGATCGGACTCGGATCCACGACTGAGAGCGTGTGGAGGAAGGAGCTTGATTGCCGAGCATCACCTGTTCTCTCGTGCACCCTTATACGATTCCTCTCGCTCATTGACTGACTGGCCCAACATGTTATATAGACTTGCAAACTCGCTGGATCCCACTTAAGGGCTGTGAGTTTAAGCAGCTGAGCTCAGAATCGCTCCTAACGAATATTACCCTATACAATTTCGTAATGATGCGATTAAATGCATATATTGTGAATCGATACGTTCTTATATATATATATATATATTAAAATTACAGTGATTTCTGGGTAAGATCTTCAATTATTTCAAATTAGAAAAATTGCGTAAAGCATCCGCTTTTGCAACCCCGAAAGAGACATATTCTTTAACGAAGCCTTTACAGGAAAAGTAATCGTGAGAAAATCGTTAAAGCATTGAAAATTACTTAACCGTTATCGAAAATGAAACGTTGATTCGAGTGCATGTGCATTCGAAGCGCTTGTGATATATATTTGAGAACCGAGTGCAAGATGCTCGAGGACAGCCTGCAGCGATGTTTTCAAGTCCACCGCGATTGCAAAGAAATCCGTCCAAGCATAGAAAAATCTAGGAAACTTGGCTCCTGGATATACTTGGATACTTGCGCGCGCGCATACCGATCTGATTGTTTATCAGAAAAACTCGAGTTCTCAACTTATAACGTGGCCGACGTATAAAAGCTGTGGGTCATATACGCGCGCGGAATCTCTCCGCGCGAATCGCGAATTCCTCGGATCACAGCGTATATTCAGGGCTAATTTAGCTAATATCGAGAGAAGAGTATATACATATATACATATATATATACATATATAGCTGAGGCTTGGCTTAGCCTTGTGTGCACGCGTAGGTATATATATAGGAGCGGAGGCAGAGCTCCTATTCCTCGGCTTGGCTTTTTCCCCCCTCGTCGCGTCGCAGTACACACATATATAGATAAAAGTCGTGGAAGCCAATTTACGTGTCAGCTTGTCAGGCTGTAATTTCAGCGATAGAGGCGCGTTGTTGCTGCTCTTGCCTTTTCTCTCTCTCCTCTCCTGTATACTGTACACATACACACACACACACACACACACACACACATATGCATATATACGCGTTTGGCTTGCGCGCACAAAGGGAACGTTTGGCTCTGGTTTCCCTCGATGTCGGGGAGATAATTGCGCGACCGAAAAACCGCTCGATTTCAAAATATGCGCCGGTGAATTGCCCCGCGGCGGCCGCAGCGCGCCCCGATAATCGCGCGCGAGAGACGCGACCATTTTTTTTACCGTGTGTATTCCTTCCCTTTCGCCTCTCTCTCGCTTTACAATGCGTCCTGTATATTAGTCGAGACTTGAGTCGCTCTCTCTCTCTCTCAGCTCATCGACTCCGCTATACCTATATAGTCGCTGAGCGAATCGATGATCCTGTCAGTCGCGTTATATCGCAGAGCGTTCATTATATCAATTACCCAACACACAACCCCTATCCACTTTTCACTTTTTTTCACAAACTATTATAAGCTTTTTTTCTCTATATTCCTTTTTCGCCTTTTTTATTTCTTTCTCCTTCCAGGCTCTACTCTTTTTTTTCTGTATCAATTTATACGCGTCTAAAATTATCTTATAATTTTTGTGAATTCAAATGTGTTCTGAAAAGATAATTGCACGAGTGCGGAAACCATTGAGGAGTTTGGAATGTTAATTTTCAAATTATGTCTTTCTTGGAAGATAGGAATGATTTAAAATTCATTGATTGCTTAATGTATTACAAGTTTATTCACTTTACTGTACAATTTTATACAGTTCTCTTTATTTTGTAATAAGTAATAAGAAAACGATTTCTTATAATTATCAAGTCTTTTCAAATATCACGCATGCAAGTTTAGAAACAGTTAGTTTTCTATTTCTTATATAATTAATTTTTATCTCATAATATAAATTTAAATATAAACTTATATATATATATACATACATACATACATATATATATATTTATTGAGTTGACTATTCGTTTCAACCACTCATGCAATAATTTATTTGATCATTCAAACAAGGCGTTTATCCATTTACTCTCATCTGTTTCATCTATATTAGATTTTGAGGGATCAGTTAATTCATCGGAAAAGCCAGCTAATAGTTCTTGTAAAGATAAATCAAAATCAACATTTTCCATTGAATCTTGGTCAAGTCCAGAATCTTTGGAAGAATTTGTTAAAGTCAGTATTGAATCTAACTCGGGTGAATTATTACTAGTTGCATTATTAATATTTGTTGCATTAAAACCGACCGTTTCTGTATTGTTATAATTACTTTCAACACTTTCAACATTTGTACTCAACCTGAAAAATTCATTAAAATTAATTTGTTCAAGTGAAGAATCTGTCGCATTCTTAGTCTCTGTCTTTATACACTGATCTGACTTTATTTTTATACGCCCTTGGTTTACTTTATCTACAGTAGTTAAATGTATCTTACAATTCTTTTCATTTGTACTTTTTGCTTTTAATAACTCATTGAAATCAAATTTTTCATATGGGCATGCTCTCTTTTTTCCGTTTCTTATTAAATTAGTTTTTACTAAATGAGGTTTTTCTTTAACTGGAGACACTACAGTCAAATTATGAATTAATTCACTATTCTTAATATTTAATGTCTTAGAAACTAATGAGGTAGAAATATTTGAATTTCCATTTCTTTTAGCGTTTGTTATAATCTTGTGAACTACACCGTTCTTTTCGTTACTCTTTATGAACACATAACCTTTTGCAGGTAATTTCTCTAAAATATTTACTGGTTTTGAAACTATTAATCTAGGTTTCGATTTTATACTACTACTAATACTATTATCTATAGGCAAATCGCATGGCACACTCAATGCACCAGAATATTCTACAGATTTATGTACATTTTCATTACTAAGCGTAGCAGTCGAATTTATGATAGTATTATCAGGAACTGTTGTAGCTAATGATATGTTGCAACTAACAACATCTTTAGACATGAACTCTGTACCAGGTGTTTGTGGCGGCGTGTAAGCTGATAATTCAAATAAGGCATCATGATCGGTTTTGAAATGTTTGGATGCAGACTCATCCCAAGCACTCGTCCAATCCTTTCCCACTGGTCTATTAATGAATGTAAGATCTTGATAACCAACTGGCCATGTACACTATAACAAGAAAATAAAATGCAAATGATTAATAAGATAATTACATATACGTAGAAAGAGAAGGTAACCTTACCTTTTCGGTGGAGCACATAAATACAGCCTCTTGCAAATTAAGTTGATAAGCCTTAATTTTTGCTTTAATGCCATTTTTTAAACATAACGGGCAAAACTCTTGCATGCTGAAATTTAATTAATAAGCAAACGTTTTGAATTAATAAAAGTTTGGTTTGGTTATGTTTTTAACAATAAAATATTTCGATGTTTCAGTTCATACTTTTGCCATCCAAAAATTCACTTTCCAATTGATGTCGTTTGATACCTTAAAAACGCAATCGTTTATTAATCATAATTATACGTACGAAAAATGCAACAACCACGTGCACTAGATTTTACCCGGCGACAGCATTTTCACGCGCGCACCGCATATACACATCAAACCGACATCAAAATATACCTATATTCGCAAATACACTTACAAGAAATTATGCTCTACAGACTATATACATATACTTAGTTCAGGCGGAGTGTAGCGAATTCCAGTGAAATTATAACACTACTGCCATCTAGAGGATCGATTAAAAAGCGCAGTTAGCAGAAACGCAATTTGACTCTTCTGATATTGTGATCTGCTCCTGGCTGCAGCTTGTCAATGTATATATTGCACGTATAATATGTAATAACGCATATATAGCTGTCCTGCTGTCGTCGGATTGTATATCTATAGCCTCGTACCTACTTACCTAGTATTTATCAATTGTATGCGATGCCACTCATACACGTATATATTTTTTTGACATATGTCGTAGTCTCATTATCATAGCTTGCGTTATATAGTTTGCAGATTTAACTGACGTTTTCTTTTCTTACATGTAACAAAAAAAATGTTACATCCAGGAGAGATTGTTAAAAGTCATCTGTATACCTAGCATTGCATTCTGTTCTACGGCAGATACATAACGTTAGTCTGGACGATATGTACTTTTATTGGAAGATCTACTAATTTCTTTTTATAAATTATACCTAGCAATAGAAATTTACAAGCAAGAAAAATATGTAGTAATACAAATTTGACTATTCTGATTATTTTTAAATTAAAAATAATTCAGTGAAAAATTTTACAAAGCAGGTAAGCAATTTAAATTAAGAACTAAGATAAGTTAATCAACTCTATATCTGCTCAAAAGTTCAGAATATCACAAGTATTCCTTGACCCCTACAATTGATTATAAAATCACCATTTTACTCAAATATTTAAAGAGATTTTCTTTTACGGTGTGGTTTTTAATACGTTACATTGATTGTTTTAATTTTATTTATTTTTATAGCTGTAGAGTTAAAGAGAAAAATTAATGATCATTTACTTAAACAAATTTAAATGTACTCTTTTTTTTACCCGTATCTATTTTATTAAGTTAATTATTGTTTTATAGAGATGGAAACGTCAATTTACAAAACTGAGGCATTTGCATCACTAAAAGAAAAAGTTTTACAATTAATTCAGAATAAAGTTTTTGCTGGACGTTATACAGAAAGACGTTATGTGGAATCGCTTCAAATGTATAGGTGCAGTTATATATTTTCAATTCTATTTGTGAATAGTTAAGAATAATTTATTTATTTATCATTGTCAAAATAATAAATTTAATTGGTATTGATTCTTACAGAGATATTATTGTTGTTGAATCCAATGAAGAAATTGTATCTAATTTAGTGCAAACTAAAAAGATATTAGAAGCATATGCAAAAAATAAATGGATTGGAATTTCAAGTAATTTTTTAATAAAATTCATTGATATAATTTCACAAATATTATTTGCAAATTATTAAATATTTTTTTTAGATGATCCACAAAACAGTGAATCAAATGATTGTCTGCTATGGGTCCTTTTAAGTGATGTACCGGTAGGTAAACATTGGTTCCAAATGAATGCCATTAGGTTTGAGGCAGGAGAGATTATGCTAGAAGTTAAACATGTTCAAACTTATCGTTCACCTGACAGTAGTTTTAATAATGATGATCCAAATTTTCCCACATTTGATATAAAAAAGGTGACTATTATAAATAATATAAACAAATTGTAGTATTTTATTTACTTTATCTCATGACTTATAAAAAATATTTGAAATTTTTAGATTCTTACGTATGACAATATATGCGAAGCTATCAGGTTCAGTGCAATTGTGCTTATGACACTTTTTACTTTTATGGTTGCAGCCCTTCAATATTTAGGAGAGTACAGTATAAAGTTTAGTCACGTTATTGTGTCTTTTATACATGCTTCTACTCCAATATGCTTGGGAATGTTAGAATTTCTGGCAAAATGTGTAGGTGGGCTTTACTGGCTCATTTATGTACTAATTAAAGGATCACCAAATACTCCTGTTGTACCAAGAGCACTCTTAAGTGATCAAAGACGGTCAGGCAGCTATCAATCATTTAGAGCAATTCCGTATAGAGAAAATGATTATCCAAGATACAGACAAAGTTATTCTCCAAATACACAAGATTGGAATAAATACCGGTCATAACGCACTTTTATTTTAGATTAAAAAATTTAGAGTATATTTATTAATGTTAAATTGTGATGAAAATTTTTCTATAAAATATATAATTAATTTTATACACATGTATATGTATAAAGACATAATTTATAATAAAATTTATTTAAAATATATACCAAATTGTACCCAAGGTAAGATAATTATTCTAAAAATTTCTTTACAAGTCTTTAATCAAAATCAATTAACAAATCATTCAAAGTACATTTTTTCTGTTTTATACATTTTTTAAAATATAGTAGAACTTTGTACCGATATATGTTGCATTTAAAGGAATGATATTTTTATGATAGCTACTTTAAGTAGCAGTAACATATTCTAAAGCTTATGTTTTCAAACTTTGCTGTAAATTCATGCTTTTGTAATGCCAATAACACCACATGCTAAGCGACCTCCTGCATTTCCAGTAGTTTTTGATAGTTCATGACCACCTTTGCCCAAGTCATCAGGATCAGCATGGACCTGTTATTATAAAACCAATTATTTTTATATATATCAAACAATTATGTTACAGACTCTTGTATTATTTTACAAATGAATTACTTACCACAAGTGTTCTTCCAATGATGTTGTGAGCACCTACAAGCTGAATTTGTTTGTCACTAATGTTAACTTTTGCTACACCATCAGCTCCAGCTTCTACATTTCCAAGGTCTCCTACATGACGAACAGAATCAGTGGGTCCTCCATGCTCCTTACCAAGAGGGTTGAAGTGTGGGCCAGCACTTGTGCAACCTTGAAACATTAAGTTATAAAAAGAAATAAAACATAGGATATAATGGATAGATCGCGAAACTGTTACATAAATGATAGTGAAAGAGAAACTCACCATTGGTGTTATCTCCAAATTCGTGAATGTGAAAACCGTGAAGGCCCTTTTTTAAACCTGAAACCTCACCAGTGACCTTTACTGGGTCGGATTCACCCTGTAAATAAACATGAGATTGAAATAATCGACGGTCACCTTGAAACGATTTAATAAAGTTATGAATTTACATACAAGAGGTATAAGTATAGGTATATCTAATGAAATTTCACAAATTCAAAATAAATAAGTACTGCGAATAATTATATTTAATTTTTAGTCTTACCCCTTGCTCGAAGAACAGGGTCCCCTTGACATCGCCTTGAAGAACGCAAACTGCTTTGACCGTCATTCTGTCTAGTTCAAAGCCGAGTAGCAAGAAATACTGAGATGCTCAAATAATATTCTTTGCGTTGTGCGTCCACGACAAGACTGTCCGTGCAGTTTTAATCGAAAAAAGTTGATATGGTTGTGCTGAATCACGGTTGTCGAAGCAACTTGTGTGCCGTGTGGAACAAGAGACGCTGTATAATTTGCCGATATAAGTCCCGCCGCTCACCGCCGTTGATTATGGAAAAACGAAAAAAGACGTAAGGCTCTGAATAAAGACAGAAGAGCAGCTACACGAATGATAGTCGAAGAAGTGCAACAAAGATAACACTTGCGAATTCCGCGAGTGGCGCCGGTCCCCTCTCTACTTTCCCTGTATAATTATTAGCGCACTTAACTTTTGAAAATGGATAGTTGGCGCCATCTAGCGGACACGCATAAAATATCCTTCTAAGAATCATATATTACTATATTTACTATGGATTGTAGTAAACGCGGCTTACGTAGCGCTGCCTGGGAATTCTCGTAATAATTAAGATTGGGGTAGGTGCACCATGGCGGTGCCGCTCTTTCCGGTACCGGCTATACGCAACTTGTGCCACGGGGCACGGGCCACGACACAAGAGTGAATGTCAAAGTTAACCTAAATTTTCGTAAGAAGAAGTGTTACCGTATTTCAGCTGTCGCTTGGTAATTTCTACTTTTAAACTACTCAGCTTTTGCTAGTATTAAGCATAAGAGTATGCACTACTTGAAGTGAAAGCCACGCCTAATTGTAATTTTATAGTGTATTGTACAAAGACTTCCATTAGTGTATTGTACAAAGACTTCCCATAAACTGTTTGGCATCAATTTTCTAGGCTGACAGCGTAGAGAGTAAAATAAAGGGTAGAAATGATGCTCGTGGATGACGAAAACGGTCTACCAGAAATGAGTGAAGAGAATGGCCAACCTCAATATGAGGAAAGTGGAGCAAAGGAACATTTCATTGCGCCGATAGTTCAGAATAATCCAGATGGCTGGGGACCCTGTGAATTGCCGGATCAGTTCAAGGATATACCTTACCAACCATTCTCAAAGAGTGATAGGATTGGCAAAGTACAACAAATTTAATATTACTTTTGATATTTTATATGTGATTGTTACTAACTAGTGTTTATTTTATTCTATTCACAATAGATCTCCGATTGGACTGGTACAGCATTCCAAGATAAGAAATTCGCAAGTAAGTATCTTCTTTTTTTTAATAATTAGATCAGAGTACCTGTGTTTGTAGAGACACAAGTTCTAATGTATTTGTCAAAATCCAATAAGCAAAGTAAATAAATAGACTTTAATTTCTTTTACTAATTGTAGACCTCATAAAATTATAACAATTAAAGTTTATCATTTTTTTTATAGTGGGATAATAAATGAATTAGGAAAACTTTTTGTTTGTACTTGGATACACATACATTTTTTTAAATATTAATTAGAATACACATAGCTTACTTATATTTTTAATTATGCATCTTATTATTATACTTTAAACAAAATTATATTCATAAATATATTTCATTATATTTTAACTACCTGGTAACTACTTTAATTTTTGTTTTTAATCCATTTGTGTGATTCATGAATGTGTTTTATTATTTTGTAACAAATTTTATATCTAATTAGTAGAAAATATGTAAATCTTTAAACTAAACACATATGAAGGGATTTAGAAAACAATGAAAATGTATTTAATGAAAATCACGTGAGATTATATTACTGGCACAGTCATTACTATACCATAGCCTACATAATTATTTCTATAACTGTATTAAGATGCATTCTTTAAAATTTACACAATTCATATTTTGTAATTTTAATTTACTTTTTTCAGATAAGTATGCTTCACAGTTTGGCTCTGGCAGTCAATATGCTTATTACCATGAAGAAGATGAATCTACTTTCCATCTGGTTGACACTACTCGGGTCCAGAAGCCTCCATACCAGCGTGGACGATTCGGGCGACAGAATCAACGAATGCGTGGTCGCGGTGGTCAGCGAGGTGGTATGAGCCAAATGCAAGCTTTGGGCAAATTGAAACTCCGAGAAAGAGACCGTAAAGGCCAAACGAAACGTTGGGGTCGTCAGCAAGGTCTTAGAAATCATAAAAATCAACCTCCAATCAAAATTCGGGATGCATCTGTTACTGTAAGACCAGATTGGGTTACCATAGAAGAAATGGACTTCCCACGACTTAGTAAACTTACCCTTCCTAGTGTCAAAGAAGGAGAAGATGTTCTTTGCTGTGGAGCTCTGGAATTCTACGATAAAACTTATGACAGAGTTAATGTAAAGAACGAAAAACCTTTACAAAGGATCGATCGTATTTTCCATACTGTTACTACGACTGATGATCCTATTATTCGTAAATTATCAAAAACAGAAGGAAACGTTTATGCTACTGATGCAATTTTGGCGACTATTATGTGTTGCACTCGCAGTAACTATTCTTGGGATATTGTTATTGAAAAAATTGGAAATAAATTGTTTTTCGACAAGCGTGACAATACTGAATTTGATTTGCTAACTGTTAATGAAACCAGTGTTGAACCACCTCAAGACGATGGAAATTCGCTCAATTCGCCAAGAAATTTAGCTTTAGAAGCTACATTTATCAATCATAATTTCTCACAGCAAGTGCTCAAGTCAAATGAGCCTAGATATAAGTTCGATGATCCGAATCCATTCATTTCGGAAGAGGAAGAAGGAGAAGTTGCTAGTGTAGCTTACAGGTATCGCAAGTGGGATTTGAATAATGGTATTGTGTTGATTGCTAGGTGTGAACATGACGCTGTAATGCAAGGCCCGAATAATGAAACCCAATTTTTGACAATTAAGGCTCTCAATGAATGGGATTCAAAATTAGCAAATGGTGTTGAATGGCGTCGAAAATTGGATACTCAACGAGGTGCTGTTCTCGCTAATGAATTAAGAAACAATGCCTGCAAGTTAGCCAAGTGGACTGTTCAAGCACTACTTGCTGGATCTGACCAATTGAAGTTCGGATATGTATCCCGAGCTTCTGTAAGAGATTCCAGTAAACACGTTATTTTAGAAACCCAACAGTATAAGCCAAATGAATTTGCTAATCAGATCAACCTTAACATGGACAATGCATGGGGAATTCTTCGTTGCATTATCGACATCTGTATGAAGCAGAAGGATGGAAAGTATTTGATCATGAAGGATCCTAATAAGCCAATGATACGACTGTATGATATTCCGGATAATACTTTTGAAAGTGAAGGAGATGAAGAGGAAGATGATGATGATGAGCAAGTGAAAGATGCTTTCCAAAGCTAATCACCATAAGCTGCTCATTGACTCAATGAAATTTTGTAAGCTGACTACACGTTTGATTACCGTTTATAATCGAGCTTATGGAAGTGAAAAGAGCTGTTGGAAAATAAACAAAACATATTAATTGTAAAATTTAAGATTTTAAAATATTATTTATTAAAACTTGTAACATATTTTTTATGTTGTAGATACAAATTCTTTGATTACATATTTGATTTTCCTAATAGCTGCTAATGTCAATTCGTCCGTTATTTCATAATAAACTACTAATCTAGCCAATTCGTTTGTTAAAGCCAGTCCTCGAACAAGAACTTTATCATCTTCAACATTGCTGTCTTTGACTGTTTGGAGTCTTGCAATAAACTCCTTGGCAAGGACCATCGACGAATCGACATTTATTAGTACCATATTGGTTTGAGTAGTATTTAAATCGACTGAAAAAATGTTACTACTCATGTCATTTATAGCCTTAGCGATAGAATAAGCACGTCGATGGTCTTCTTTCAGAAGTGGAACAATTTGATCTAATGCTACTAGTCCAGCTGCAGCCAAAACTCCAACTTGTCTCATGCCACCGCCCAAAACTTTTCTCGTTCTTCTGGCTTTTGCGATAAAAGCCTTGGAGCCACAAAGCACCGAACCTGCGGGTGCCCCTAGTCCTTTGCTTAAACAGAACGTAACGGAATCGAACTTCTCGACGATTCTGTCTACTGGTAAGCCAGAGGCTACAGACGCGTTCCACAATCTTGCACCGTCCAAATGCATCTTGAGATTGTGTTTTTGCGCCAATTCCGCAAGCTCATCAATCCAATGCTGTGGTACTACTCTACCGTTGATCGTATTTTCGACAGCGACGAGCTTCGAGATCGGCTCGTGCTGCCGATCGCTTTTCAACTTGCTCTTCAATTTTTTCAAGTTGAACGTACCGTCCGCATTGTTCGGCAATGCGCATATCGTTACACCTGCCAATTGAGCGGCGCCTCCTTGCTCGTGTAATACTATGTGCGAATCTTCACCGCAGTAAGCCTCACATCCACGCACGTCGCAATGATTCATTACTGTAAATGTTCGTTAAAAATAATGTTTCGTTAAACCACCATAAGATTACTGTGCTTCAAAAATGAAAATAATTTTCCGCTAAGCAA
Organism: Megastigmus dorsalis; assembly: GCA_900490025.1. NCBI lineage: Eukaryota > Metazoa > Arthropoda > Insecta > Hymenoptera > Megastigmidae > Megastigmus > Megastigmus dorsalis. Next base: position 12,653 of record UELU01133515.1, read on the forward strand.
CTAAAATTTCCAGCATATTTCATATTGCGAATTGAATACTATTCGATTAAATTTAAAAGTATTGTATCGAAATAAAGTCAGCATTAATTAGTACACGATTTGTTCGACAAAGTTTGTTAATGATTAAAAAACAGCTCGGATAAATATTAACTTTTGCTTGAGCTAAGCGGACGTATTGAAAAAAATTAACTTGAAAAGTTATAATAAAATTTACTGTGCCAAAAATTATTTTTTCATATTCTTTCAAATTCAAATCTATATAGCCGAAAAAACTAAACTTCCAAATTTGAAAATAAAAATTAAATACAGTTATACCAGAAATTAAATTTCCCATTGTTCCTGATGTCACGAAAATTGCCGCTTCTTTACCAAGGAGCTTTGCAGCTCGCTCCTCGAGTTCTAAAAACTTAAAATAAATTAAAAAGTTTGTAAAGATGGGTAGGCAAAAGAATATTCCATTCCTACGTACTCTTGACTGTTGGATCTTCGCCATAAACGTCGTCGCCCAACTCAGCATCGAACATTGCTTTCTTCATGGCTAAAGAAGGTTTTGACACTGTGTCGCTACGTAAATCCACTATGACAGCCTGTACCACAGTAATTTCATCGAAAGTATAAATAAAAAAGCAGCATAATATTAAAATGACCTGTAATTACTCACATCGTTCAATACTGCGTGTTTTATGGTACCGTCAGTTGATGTTTGACCATACATGATTGCTGTGGATATATACCCAAGTTGAACCAAAAGAATCCGTGTATCAAATAATGCAAGACCGGTTTCCCTCGCGATGTAAAAGGACGGCCGCGATTTGAAGTGGCGAGATTGAGTTCAACAGCACAAATAAAAGATAATGCGTTGTTTTGTTTATTAGGATGAAGATATAGCGTTGTATTGCGCCTCGGTGATTATTATGCAAATAGCTTATAGTTGAGAAATGCAATGCGAATGTTACACTTACACGTGTGCGCTTGGCGATAGGATCGGCAGTAGCACTAGGACTGTCTCTCTCGCGGTCTACAAAGTCACATACCCTAAAGCGGAAGTGTTCATTTGTTACATCTATTAATGTCTTTTATTGTGACTCCTATTCGCTCCATGCAGACTTATTTCTTTGGTATTTTTTAAGTATAATGACTATAAAAAATTTTTCTTACTATTTTTACTAAGATCATTCGAATAAAAGCTACTATATCCAAATATTTGGACCATGTGACCGATAGTAATGTCAGATACTTTAATGTATTTATAAATGTAAAGTGATGATTACGAAATAGAATAACATTTTTTAAGAAATTTTTTGATAATAATTAATGATCAGTTTAAAAAATACTTACTTTTTTATGGATTCTTTATTTCAATGAGAATATCTTGTAATCTGTTACGTAAGAACTTGCGAAAGAAGTTTGGTTTAAAATCAAATAAATAAATTTGAAAATATGTTATTATAATTTCTAAACAATTTAAATCGATAGACGAACTGGCAATGAGGAAGATTTTTGTGATGATTTACTACATTAATTATCCTATTACTGCTCATATTAGATATATATACATCTAATATCGGCTTTGATATACAGTCGTATATATATATATATATATAAAAGAACAATTCAATAACATTAACCGTTGGAAATAGGACTGTATGATATTTAAGTCAATATAACAAAATTATTGTTTTAAACAATACATTTAAAGAATACTTATTTATATGTTTTATTAAATTGTTTATAATTTTTCTTACAGGGATTGAGTATTACAGATAAAACAGAAAAACTTGTTCTTACGTTAATTTTTCGTATAATTAATAGTCTTTATTAGATATCGTTAAAAAATAATTTTGCAATGATTTATTTAGCCAAAATTAAGTTGTTAACGTTAACTATGAGAGCAAAATAAATCGCACTGTTCTAATTCGTAACTAATAAAATATTTAGTATTTAAAACTCCCGCATAGATTCACGATAAAATCTGCTATTTCTTGTAAACAAGATTCTTAATCAATTCGATATTAAATGTTTAATCGTAGTTATTTACGTTAAGACCTTTGAAAAGTCGCAATTCGAACTAATTATGAATTAAAATTACTTATTTGGTTCTCCAACGATCAACTATTTCATTTATTCTAACTTTTAAATGAACAATCTAGGACGAAAACATATATACCATATACTTATAAATTAATTAAGCTCCTTCAGTTTAACAAAAATTCTGTAAGAACATGCATTATGTAAAATGGGTCCAATTTTTTTTTTATATTGATTCAGCTATGTTTGCAGAATTTGAACAAATTTCGATTAATTTTAATAAGTGCATACATATAATGTATATAAATGAAAATTAATTTGATTTTATTTGTCTTGATCATGATAAGTGTTATGTTCCAAAACGCCAAAATTATCGTTTCATTCTCAGTTTAATAAATCACGGCTTCCGTTGCGCAATACCTTAAATATTAAAATATAAAATGCATGATGCAATTAAATTTTATACAATATTTGTGTTAATAAATACTTACTAGTTCACATGAATACATCTTTAATTGATCATTTGATATTCGATTATTCAAGAAATTAGTTTGCAATGAAATATAAACATATTATAATAATATATATTTTGGTTTTATAAATATCTTTAAATGTCAATTTATTCAATTTCATCATACACAAAATTGTCACAGTTTTTAAAATGAAATAAATATTTTAATTTATAATTATATAAATCAAAACTTTGTTTTCGTTAGAATAAGCAGTAGTATGCTTTTAGGCTTCTGATGCATACTGGAACCTTCAAAATGCTTTGTTACTTTTTTGCGAATATAAAAAAGAAGATATCTTTATTATAAACATATAAAATCCTACAGCATTTCCTCTACTATAAAAATTATTATAGAGTCATTAACATTTTACTTTTGAAGCCTTTCTATTCTCTCACTGTTTAGGCAATTCGGCACGGAAAATGTCGACGAATATGTTAATAACTTTATTTATTGATGTTATACCTCTGAAAAAATAAATGTACATATGAAATACCAATAAAAAAGAGTTTTGTTTCTTTTAATATAAATTTTAAGAAATATATTTTTTATGTTTACTAGATATTGTACTCCTGACTCAAGTCTCTACCATATCAAATGTACCTATTTAACGGGTAATTCAACTGGTATACCGAACAATTAGTATTATTGTTTGAGCTATTCTTAAAATTGATATGTTTATTAATTTTTAACTCTTTAGTTACCTTTAAAATTTATAATTTTTCTATTGCTCGATAGTAAATATGGGTTTCTTATATCCAAACTGATGATATAACTGAGATTTTATACTCTTCACAGATTGTAGTTTAGATAAATTTTGGGAATCAGCTGTCTAAAACTTGGATATTATGTAATACTGTCACTGGTTTCTATATAGACCATATAGTTGAAATGTCTGAAATAAAATAATAATTAATAACTGAAAATTCTTATATTTCTCAAAGATTTTCAATGGTTGAAAAGATTTCTACCTTACCGTTAGTAGTCGATTTAATGAAATATAATCCAATAACATTGTTTACTTACTACATTTCCTCATTTGCGTGTTGATATTATTTTGCCGATATTATGGCTACATGCCCCTATATTAATACACAGAGAGCGTTGCCAATAGCAGATCGTGTCCGCATTTTTTCCAGCATTTTGCTCATATTATCCGGGATATAAAGATAGAGATTAATTTTTGGAAAAAACTTTCTGTCAGCACCTCAGTAATAAACTCTTTTCGATTCTAGATTGATCAAATTCCATTCATAATTGATAGTAATTTTTGAGTCCGAAATTTTTCGTCCAATTAAAAGAAAATTTCGAAAGATAATTATGATTGGGCTTTTAAGAAACTGAAATCAAATAATGTTTACATCATTACTGAGGCCTTGATAGTTTCTTTTTTTTTTTCAAAAAATATCTTTAATATTTTTATATACACTTCGCTAAATGCAAAATGATAAGGTAGGAATCTTTCTGACCCTAGCACTTTCCAACATTATTTATAATTATTTAATTGAACTATATATTTCATGTTACTATTCTGAGAAGCTAATGATTGTAAAAAAACACTCTATTGAAGTATTGGCGACTATACAAGATATAACACCAAGCAAATCCTTATGTCTGTTTTGTCTGTTTAGGGAATATTTTCAGTTGGCTAAGTGCTTATAAATAGTTTGTTTTCTCTATAAAGCAGGAGACTATGGCAGTATTTTAAAATTTTATTGTAAATACAACTTATGCAGAGATAAAGTTTTGATATAATTTTACAGTAATTATGGAGTAATTTTTAATGAATAATTTGATTTAAAATAAAAATGAAATAACCAATAATAAAAATAATGTTATAAATTATCTCAAAAAAGGTTTATTCGCTACAAGCGCACGATGGATTTGAATACCTACGTGCGATTGAAATAATAAACAAAGAAGCTTTCATAAAAGCTGAAAATCGAGTATAGTGGTGAACGATATAGCTAACGGTTAAATAGTTTATTAAAATGACCTTATATGAAAAATCTTGTCGCTTAGATTAGGAAATACATTTATTTTTTGCTTTACCATATTCTTACGTTATATTTACTCAAAATATCGCTCAAATTTAACTAGGTGAGTCAGTTTCTTACGAATTATGCATCTACGACCTTCTAATTTTTGTGAACTAAACAATAATCTAAAGGATTTGCGCTCCGATTTGCTGAAAAGGGGCCTAGGGGTAAGTAAAAATATACAGCTGCAGTAGAAACAGCGATTGTAGACGTGGCCTAATCAAACGGTCGCCTGCGAATAAACGCGAACCCGAAGTAGGAACGGTTCTCGTCCAAATTGCAGATGGCCGATACGTAGTGTTAGGTGTATTATAGCCGAGTTTGCGAGTGCGCAAAGGACAGAGAGCTACAGCAGATACAGGCCATAGACAGACGGATAGAGAGCGCCGCTGCCGCCGCCGTATAGCTGCAACTGGTCTCTCCTCGTCGGCTTTGATATACAGTCGTAGCAGCCGCCGCCGTAGCCGTCGTCGTCCTCGTCGCGATCGAGGAGAGTAGAAAGTGTGTGTGCAGCAGGGGAGCAACGAGTGCGGGCATATACACACAGGGCACACAGGCAGATTGACCGAAATAAAAAGTCCGATCTTGGACTTTGCGCGCAGTGTTTTCGTCTTACCTGCCATACTTATACTCGCGAAAATATACGAGCGCCGCCACATCAGAGAGAGAGAGAGAGAGAGAGATAGAGGGCGGGAGTATTATACACCTATAGAGCAAGAGCGAGCGAGAAAGAAAGAGTGAGTCTTCGTGGGGTAGGAGGAGAAAGAGAGAGAGAGAGAAAGAGAAGGAGCGCTGCGACGCTCGGGGCTCGGCATGGCTGGTACTGTTGTCGCGGCTACTGAGCAGCGCGACCGCTCCAGCTCAAAACTCCGCCGCTGCTGCTGCTGCTGCTGGCTCCGCGAGTAGCCTGTCGAACGACGCGCGAGCGAGCGAGCGAGAAAGAGAGAGAGAGAGAGCGAGGAAACCTCTCCTACTCCTCGAGAGTGGGCACTGCTGCACACCGGCCGTGTAATATACCGCAGACGGTGCACGGACAGACACAGTGAGAGAGACACTCGTGAGTCGTGAGTGTGCGAGCACTGCACACACAAGGCGGCCCCGCGCGCGCTACGAGTATCCCGAGAGAGGAGCCGCTCTGAGAGAGCTGCTGCCCTCAGCTGCTGCCGCTGCCGCTGCCACGGACACGGGACAGGAGGTGCAGGACTGTGGCTGTGTATTGTGTGTGCGTATAAGTACTGCAGGGCTGGGAAGACTGGCTGCAGGACTGTCGACCCTCCTCTGAGAGACAGACGGACCGCCGAGTATAACACTGCACAGCAGGAGAGAGACAGAGAGAGAGAGAGAGAGAGAGAGAGAGCAAGAGTGAAAAGGAGCGAGAGACAGGGGGTTTAAGATGGCGGACGCTGACTCGAGGGTGGACCGCTCGGACCCGGAGCTGCGCATCCTCTCGGTCGACCGCAACAGCTTCAACGACCCGGCCACACAGGCGGAATGGACCCAGAAGAAGCTGGTGTGGGTGCCGTCGGAGCAGCAGGGCTTCGTCTCCGCGAGCATCAAGGGGGAGCGGGGCGACGAGGTCGAGGTGGAGATCGTAGAGACCGGCAAGCGCATCCTCGTCGCCAAGGACGACATACAGAAGATGAACCCGCCCAAGTTCGACAAGGCCGAGGACATGGCTGAGCTCACCTGCCTCAACGAGGCCTCGGTCCTCCACAATCTCAAGGACCGCTACTACTCCGGACTTATTTACGTGAGTATTATTTTATTTTTTCTCTCTCTCTCTCCCTCTATCCTTCATCTTACATATACCTATATATTAGTGTTTCTCCAATGTGTGCGACGTATACACACGCGCGAAGGAGCGCGCGCGACATTTTCGTTGTTTATAACCTAAAAATCCGGTTGCGGCGGGGGGCTAATGTTTATATGTGTCTGTGTGTGTCCCCTCGTGGGCGTCGTCTCCCCGGCGAAGCCGACGTGTGCAACAGGTTAGCTCGGGGCGCGTATATTATCCTGCGCGATACCCCGCTCGCACAACCGCCTGGCCAGCGAGTCCCCTCCGAAATAATCGGGCGTTTCCTACGTGCCTAGAGCGCTAGGACTACTCTCTTTCTCTCTTCTATATACACACGCACACACCGCATACGTAGAGGTGGATATATCTATACGGCGAACTTATCAGCCGCCACCGGCGCTGCCGCGTCGCGGGCGATAATATACGCGCTTCTCTTTCTCCATCTCTCGTTCTCTCCTCTATATCTTCGTTTCTCCGAGTCGGACCTGCCACGGCTACGTCCCTGACTCACCTCTATATACATACTCACACACGCTGAATAGTCTCTCTGTCTGTACTCTGTATGTGCGCACCGCCTACACACACACACAGTCCACAACTCGCACACGCTTTCTTTCTGCGTGTGTACGTCTTCTTTCTCGCGCGCGTACACCATTATTCCGGGGACTCCGAAACGTGCGTAACCGGCGGATTTGAAATTTTTCGCTCCGCGAAAAGCCTGCCTGTATGTGTGTTTTAGTCTGTACTGCACACACTTCCTTTCTCTTTCTTTCTCTCTCTCTCGTACGCTCGCTTTCTCGCTGTCTCTCGCGCGCGCGCACTGTGCGTACGTCCTGGCCGACCTTTTTTTTACGGCCCAGATAAGATATAGCGAGACGAGCGCTTCGAAACAATGCGCTCAGCTCTCCGTGTTTGTGTTGTACTTATGCTGCTAACGAGCCTATTAGGCTTTCGCTTTCCTTTGGATTCCTCTCTCTTTCTCTCTCTTTCTCTCTCTTTCTCTCTCTTTCTCTCTCTTTCTCTCTCCCTCTCACTCGCTACTCGCTTGCGTACATGGATATATACACTAGTTTCAAAGTGTATATAAGAATTCGCAATAAATGAGGGGGAAAAAACGAGTTATTCCACGCCGCTTATCTGCGCGTATGCGAGCTCATAGAAAAAGCGAAACATTCAATTTAGCGCAGTGGAAATTCATTAGTGCACTGTTTACACGATTATGCAGAGAGAAAATTTTATGCATATACAATAATAGGAGAGCGGAGCAGAAAGCGTTATCGTATATAAACGCGCGGTCAAGCCGTCTGCTCTTCGATTTAATCGCGTCAAAGTCCAAAGCGGCGCGCGCGCTGATCGGCGATACACAACACCGCGAGGATTTTTCCCGCGCTTATTGTTACATCGAGCGGCTCTTGCACTCTCTCTCTCTCTCTCTCTCTCTCTCGCGAGGGGAGAAGAAAAGATCAATGCGTGCGATCGCACGCACATAATCTCTTTCTCTCTCTTTTATCGTGTGTGTGCGTATATCCCTCGCACGCGTAATCAGCTGCGTGTCAGCTGATCGCTGTAAGGTGTACTTGAACTTGCATTACAGCATTTATACAACTTCTCGAATCGTTGTTTATCTAATCTGCGTCCGGTCTATGGGGAAACCGCGATGGAAAAAGCTTTGCGTCAGTTGGACTGGGAGATGATTGTTTTTTTTTTCTTTTCAGTATTCTGCACTGCACGTGTGATTTTTAAGATTTTTTTAGCATATAGCGTTCCATTTATACTTATCAGGTATATTCAAATTCCGTCCGTTAGTCAAGTCAGCGCAACAATTTATATGGATCGCCCGAGATATCGAGGAAATAATGCTGAAGCATTAACATATTGTTTACAGTGTAGATTAGCCATTTTAGGTTAGTTTAATTATTAATGTCGCTTATCTGGCTATTGGAGAACGTTACATAAATAACGAATCGAATAGTATCAATAGAAAAATAATGAGTTTGGAGTTTGCATCGTTGGAGTGCAGCGAAAGAATTATTATTTCATATTTATTGCTTATTTGATTTAAATTAAAGTTTATTTTTTCTTAACTTCTCTTTGTATTTTTTAAATTGCATTCAATATACAACTTATTAACTGTATATAGTGAGAAATAAACATATCAAGAAATGTTTTTGTTGCGCTCTAACCATACAACTTCAAACCCATGAAAAATAATACGAAAACATTCTGTTTCTGAGCGATTTTCGTAAATCTCTTGTGTAAAAATGATGACAATCTGTGCGAATGAAGAACGCCGGCTACAGACAGAACACTCGCACTTCAATTACTTACTGAAGATGTAAAAAAACATAAATGTCCTATGACGCAACAGTTGTCTAGTATATCCATATTTGTTTGTTTACTATCTCGCCCGTCGCGGACATGCTAGTGTCCGTTCTTTAAAACTAAAAATAGTATCGTTGCGAAATACGTGCCTTAAAAGAATAACTCATTTTCTCGTAAAAAGCATTGATGAATTGAACTGTCATATTAATAAAATCCAGATAAAACGTTTACACACCTAAACTACCTTACAGAAATAAGTACAAAAGGTGCGTTTTTTTTTTCGCGATTTGCATAGATCTTCGTAGCTTTGATTCACGTTCTCGTGCTAAGCATTCGTGCATCGTAAAAGGTCCTTATAGAACGTTGCAGAGCTCGAGTCCAAGCGTACGAACCGCTCCAAAACACAGCTGGTAGCGAAAAAAGCTATAGGAACGATTCTACAAGCCGTGCGTGCGTGAAAAGGCGATGAATCCACACGTGCCCCGCTACTCCTAAAACACGATCGACTATACATATAGGTACTCTTCTTCGCAACACGGTCCTAAGCGAGCGAGAGAGTCGCCTATACATATAGTGAGTCACGAGGCCCCGGCTGATTCAGCTTCGTTTCCACTGCGGGAAAGGATAAAAAAAAGGCGGCGGAGGAGGCGCGCCGCCGCCGCGGTTGACGGCGCCATCTTGGGCTGCCGCGAACTCTCGGCCCCCTCCTCCTCCTCCTTCTGCGCCAGAAATTTCGCTGCCGCGACACATAGTATAATGTCGCGCGGGGATGACTTATTAAACCTCGTCGTTGTTGCGAAAAATTTCAGGGCCCCCGTGGCGAGGGGGTGCAGCGGCTCGTGGGTACAATCATCGCTCGACCAATCGAGCGATTAATATTTTCTCGCTTGTGCGGCGGCTTGTTTGTTTTTTACCTTATCGCCGCGCTTTATGTGTGTGCTATTCCGTGACTCATGCACCCGAGAATCCGGAGAATCTTTGTTGTCGGCGAGTGCGATATAATTGTTAATTTAATATATATATATGTACATAAAACTCTCGCTGTATGTATACGCCGCGGCTTCTAAATCAAAAGTCGATGTCACTTATCAAGCGGATGAGTCATGCGCTACTCGGGCTGGAATGTAGCGCACGGGGGAATATGGTAGCTCCTCGCTTTTTTTGGCGTTATTTGCTTTTAGACGATCTTGTAAATTTTGCTGATATTTCGAAACTCCGCGGGACGAGCAGCCACACCGTCGTATATATATATACACGTGTCCTTAAAAGGAATTATTTCGTGTTTTTTCTTTCTTATATTTTCTTCGGCTTTTATTTCGCGCTCGCATGATGATTATGCATATATATAAAGTTTTATCGGCAGTGCAGCCGGGGTCTGTGAACTCGCGCGGCGAGCACACAACGAGCGCGCGGCATAAAAAAAAAACAAATAAATAGCTGCATTTACTTAGTTTTTGCATCGTTCGTGCTGAACAATATAACGTTAACGCAAAGCGTCTGCGTTGAGTCAATACGGAAAATGCGCTGTAACGTTTGTGTGAGAACTAAAGTTGGATTTAATTGTGATAATAACGGATTTGAATGCCACATAGCCAAATTTGGTGTTCTCACACAGTAATTGCAGATGTTCTTAAAAAGTATACGACTATACAATGACAGTAAAGAAATCTGTACAACGGATCGATATATAAGCGACAATGTTTTGTACGGACGAAAAATAATTGCATAGCCCACAATCAAACTTTTCTCCTTATACAGACATTCTCAGCGTACGAATCCTCGAGAAAGAAAAAAAAATCAGATCAGAGTCTCGAGCGCGGAAAAATGAAAGAGCGCAGACACGCGTGTATATGCTCTCTTGCAGCCTCGGCAACTTTCGACTGTGCTCTCGAAAAAGTTCAGAGAAAAAAAGATCGAGTTGAAGCGCGTGGGGGCCCATATAAGTGCAGCGATAAGCGCGACGACGACGACGACGACGACGACGACGACGACAACGACGACGACGGAGGAAGTGCCCAGCGGAGATTTTGCAATTGGCGCGAAATGTGCCCGCGAGGCTCTCGAGCTGCGCCGCGCGAATTTATTGTGCAAGCCTTGTATATTGCTCCGTATAAGGTGAGGGTTTGACCGATTTAATGCGAGTGAACGAGAGAGAGAGAGAGAGAGAGAGAGAGAAAATGCACGACGCAAGAGTCACGAATTCTTCGCCGCTCAAGCGGTTTTCCTCTTATCGCTTCGCGTGTATATTTAACGGCCTCGAAATATTTCCGAAGATTCATCATCCGATGAGTGTGTGTTTTTGTTGTATTGGAGGATCTTTGAATTTGTTCTGCTTTCAGCGCTGAACTCTTTTTGTAGAGCACGGTTATGATTGCATTGTGGGTTGGCGGAATGCTCGCCGCGAGAAAATGTCAACGGTTTCGCAATGATTTATTGCTTATTTGGGGAGACTGCTGTGAGTCTTTGTGTGTGTGCGTGTGTGTGTATGTTGCTTTTTTTTTCGTTACCTTGGCATTTTTATAGCCGCGATCGCGCTCTCGATGTTTTCGTTGCTTCTTATATATGCCAAAGGCCTCTCGTTTTGATATTTATATGATTCGTTTTTTACGAGTCGCCAACAATTAGGAGACTTTACATCATACTCAATCTGTGAAAGTGAATTAACGATTCTCACCCATTGGTATGTCAATTCTCACTGTCACTCTTTATAAATGAAAATTAACTTCAAAATTATTGGGATCCGTTAATAGAATTTACTTTTACATTATTCAAGTTTGTGTAAAATTGACGGATAATTCGTCGCAGTTGATAATTTCTTTATCTTAATAATAATTATTGAAGGAATCAGTTATTTATGCTAAAAACTTATGTTTAAGGACGTTCACGGAACAATCAATTACATTGTAATTTTTATAAAATCAAACATTCTCTATGTTCTCTCTGACCTTTATGCATAGTCATTTTTCAAAATCGGGATACCGAGCTTAAATTTTGAGATATCAAAGTGACAAGTTGCAGCGTTTAACACAGGAATCCTACACTGAACCGTTTTTACACGATGTTTTTTAAGCTTTGTAGTGTGAATTTTATTCTCATTTTTACCAAAAACTAGTATGTCATACTAGGCTTATAAAGGAATAGATACGCAAAAAAATGATCAGGGCTTCGCTAGTAATTTCAAAGATACTGCAATTTAAAGATGTGCTATAATATTACAAGTATATCTATATCGTGGTGCAGTCTGTACACAAGTATCTGTTGCACTTCGCTTTTTCTTATATTTATATGATATTTACACTGTTTATTATTATTTTAGTATTTAATAACAATGCAATTAAACGATGATTTATAAGAAGAAGCTAACTTTTTGATTGTGCGAGCCCGTAAACGGTCCTTAAATGCCTCCGGTTCATCATCGAATAACATAACACTAAGCTGCTAAAGGGTTTCATCTCGAAACGTTCGTCTATGAAGGAGAAGATCGCTCTTAATTGTCACAGCTATTTAAACGTTTTTTTTTTATAGAAGCCTCTCAGCTCTCCAAACTCTCAATTGGCTTAACCGACTTGCTCTCCAAACACTCTCTCTCATAAATAATTCGCAGCACAGCTCTTTTCTCCATTATTATTAAACCGAACAAAAACAAGGGCGGATGACTCGGCTTGTTTTCACAAAAAAAGCACGTACGCGAAAATGTCTATTTTTACCACACACTCATACATAGGCTTGCGGGTCGGGCTCGCCATTCATAAAACCCCCTTTAGCATCAAATTCGCACGCACAGCAAGGAATATAAAGTCGATCGGCGTCCGTTTTTCCCACAATGCAACGGTAGTTGACAGTATTAATAAATAATGACGTCAGCGCGAGAGCGAGGAATCGGCGATAGAGCGAGCGAGTGAGAGGTGAAGCAGCGAGAGAGCCACGTGCGCCAGCTGCTTTTTCCCGCGAGCCTGACGTCACCCGGCCTATGCGAGAGAGTCTCGAGGAGCTCCTTCGCCGCCGTCGCCGCTGATGCTACCGCGCCGAGCAAATCGGAGCATCCTTCCTCTTCCTCCGCATTACTTATACACTCAGACCGTTTCCTTTTCAATTATTCGATTCGCATTTTTTCTTATACTCGTCAGCTCTGATTGCTTTTATTGGGCTATTTTAGGATGGAGGGCGTTTTAAGGATATTATATCGCTTCTGGATCATGTGAAATTGAAAAATAAGTGATTTCAATTAGACTGTGCGTGAAACTACCGAAATAGCGGTAAACAATTAAATTTAGCAGATTGATAACGATCTACATTTTGGGATTTGAAAACATCTATTCGTCGCCTCTTCAAATCGCTCTTCCAAACACTTTACTCCAAAGTAGAATGGCTAACTGCTATATCGATTCTGGATTACAAAAACAAACTAAAAATAGAAGTGAATCGATATATAGGAGGTTGCGCGCACGTGATTGGAGGTTGCAAATTTTTTTGGAAACGCTTTTGGACTTTTTAGGTTAAAGCGCGCATTCCTTTAGCCGCACGCACTGCACGAGGTCATATATACACACATCCTCGAGCCCTCGTCATAATCACAAGTCAAGAGAAATTCTCCCGGTGTGTTGGATATGCCTCATTCTCGATGCGTGACTCTTCCTGCCCGTATAGCCTCCTCTTTTTCTCTCTTTTTTTTCTTTCACACACTTCACCCGCACGATCCGCTTGGAATTTCCAACAACGCGCAGTAGCTTAGCGATTCCAGTGGCGACGTTCTTTCTCTCTCTCTCTCCGCGCCCACACCCGAAAAAAAAAAGAAAAAACCGATCTCCGAGAGAGCTGCTGCGAGCGAACGAGCGAAATCGAGGCATTCGGATGCCGATTTCACGATCGCCCTCGAAATGAAAAGAGACACACTGTTCCTGCACCGAATCTCACCTCGGAGAGCCGATGTATTCCTGCCAAATATGGCATAAAAAAGACACGCGCGCAAACTCTCGGTACCGCGACCGATCGTTTCTCTCCCACTCCTTGGGCACAATCGCCGCGCGTGCGTCATTATCGAAAGAATGCCTTCTTTCTCTCTCTCACTCTCTTGCCTGTGGTGTTTATTTCGAAGGAGGTCTGCATGGCTTTCCTGCGGACGAAGACGAATCTCTGACTAATGTTTTGTACACTGCGTGCGTAATAGGAATATACATTCGAATCCACGGTTTCAACATTTTGCTGCAAATATTATAAGCTGGCATTACTAATTGGAATGAAAAGCAAATATATTATAGACAAAAAATCACATGTTGTAGATGTTATGACAGAATGAGATAGACAGAGTCACATGGTCTCGCATTCACATCTCGATTTTTTATAAAGTAGCGTCACATTGCCAGGTCTCCAACACTTAAATTCTTTCAAAGATTTTATTATATTGTATATTTTATTAAATTAGAATTCTCTGTACTTTCCACTCTCATTTTTTTATATATAATCATTATTCCAATTAAACGCTTCCATTTAAAAACTAGTGCTTTAAAAAAGTAATAAAACAGAAAGAATCTGTTTTAATAAGACGGAGTAATTTTTGACTTCCTAAACCAGTTACAACTCGAGCAGTGAAAAGCCGATGTTTTGAAATGATAGAAATGCAACTGTTTCTCGCCGATTCAAAGCTTTAATGCAGCAGCTCCTTTACTTGATTTCACTTTTAACGTCCCAAAGTGCAGATCAAAAGCGAAAAAGACAAGGAGAGAGACGGCAGCGGTGGCCACTTGGAGTAATCTGTACAATACTATCGTGGGAAACGGAATAATAAAGTCCGAATCCATTCGTGATTTGTGCGAGGAAAAGATTGCCATGCGGCGGCGGGTGAGACTCGGCGTTGGCGAGTGATTTAAAAATGTTGCCGGAAACGGCAGATCGTCGAGGCGCCCATTAACCGGCAGCAGTTCAATTCAAAATTCTTATATATGCGCGCTATATGGCAGCTCTCGCGTATATATAATTAGTGCAAATTACCACGCACACCGGCTCTCTCGCGTCCATTCACTTATATATGTATATATACCTCGAGTTCTCACACCCCATGGACACGTCACGAATAACATACCTAAATATCATCTATATAAGGTGTATAATACCGGTCGCGTCGCGATCGTCCCTAAGAGAGAGAGAGAGAGAGAAAAGAAAAAGCGGTTATAGAGCGGAGGTAAACAGTTTGGGCTTTTCAGACCTCGATTTCACCATCCTGCCCGCGCGCGTCTACACACACAGAGCGCGGAACAAAGACAGACTTATATATGCCAGGAGAGACTCGTAAGGGGGAGGGGGGCGGAGGGGAGAGAATGGGAAGCGATGGTTGGCGTCGGCGGCCGTTGGCTCTCGGCTTGTACACAATTTTTCGGGACAGGTGCGATATCGCCACCGCCACCGCCGCCGCCGCCTGCAAATAAACGCACCGATATATCTGTGTGTATAGGTATATAGCTGCATGCATATATACTTGTATAAGAGATATGCAGAACAGGAGCGAGGGCCGATCTCGTCGAGATAAGCGGCTGCAGCGGCAACAGCAGCACCAACAGCAAAGACGCATCCTTATAAGGACTTAGCGTCCTTAACCCGCTTACTTGGCGAGACTCGTCCGCGATGTGCCAATATATGCCTCGCATATACATAGAGAGGAGAGGAGCCGCGCGTATATATACTGCACGTACGCGTTGTAGCGAGCGAGTACAGGGATATGCGGCTTCATATATACTATACGCGGGGCCGAGTGTCCGCCTTTTATGGGCAACCCATATTCCGCCAAGATTCGGCCTCGCCTTCTCTCTCTCTCTCTCTCTCGCTCTTTTTTCTTTTTTAATGCCTTCGCTGGCACAGCCCGAGTACCATTACATACATATACGTGTACGCACACGCATTGCCGGCGCGGCGAAAAACTCACGGCGGCAGCAGCAGCAGCAGCCTCGTCCGTGCTAATGTAACCGTGCTGTATATAGTATAGGTATATAAGTATATAAAAAAAGGCGCCCGCGCGCTCGCGGTGACTCCGCCACCGCCGCGGTGTATACGCCACCTTTCAATTAGCGCGCTCGCAGGCGCACGCGCACTCCTTTTCGTCCTAACCTATAACCGTATAACGCGCGTATACATGTCTCGCTCTCTCTCTCTCTCTCTCTCTCTCATGGGAGCTCTAGTAAAGGCGTCATTGCGTCAGTGATTCACGCGAAACGGCTTATTAAGGAGATTCTTTTTCTCTCCTTTTATACTGCACCTCTCGCCATAGTCGCCATGGGTATACACATACACGCACACACACGCGCACATGCACATGTATGTATGTATGTGGACGAGGCCTGCTTTCCTTTGGCTCTCGCATCGCTGATGCATCCGAATGTGCCTGCGCGACCTCTCCGATTCCTCCGTCTCTCTCTGTCTCTCTTTCTCACTCCGCCGCTGATGTGCGCGTGTATATAACTGTTGCTTTTAGCCACTGATGCGGCAAAAATGCCGAGGCTCGTACTTTCCGTCGAGTATATATATACTTTGGAAGCCGAGGTGCTTAAACGCTCGATTTCCGAGCGTTACTTAGATAAGTTGGAATATAACGCATCGCCTCCTCTCCCCTTGCTTTTCAAGCCTATTTTAATATACTTGCACGTTCGCGACGATAAGAACTGCTCGAAGCCGCTTTTTTTACGCCTCATGTTTTCACGGTCTCGCGCAACCGAAATAGCAAACTTTGGTCGAGTGATAAGGCCACACATATATGCATTAGTGTACATGTGAGGAATTACCTGTATAGATAAGACATGACTTCATCGATAATCCGCAATCGAGGCGGCACGGGGGGAATCCCGCACTTTCGGTTGGCGCGCGGCTGCAAATAAAGCCTCTCTCTCTCTCTCTCATTCTTGCCTGCGATTAGCTTCTTCAGCGGAGACACTCGATACCTCCGTGACTTAGGGCTAACGAACGCGCGCGCGAGCCTGTCGCAACTCTCCTCTATATATATATATATACTGCATGCACCAACTGAATTGCGTCTAATTGAACGAATCATCGAGGCGTAACGAGGAATATATATATATATATTGAAACGCGCACGCCCAAAGCTTTTGCTTTGGATCTCTTTTTTCTTTTTTGAAAAACAAAAAAAAAATAAAAATAAAAAAAACCTTGTGTATAGGCAGGAATGCCGAGAGAGGATCGGATGCACGGCTCTCGGGTCGACGACACGCGACTCTCTTACGGACCGGTTTTCTTCGAGCTTCTCCCTGTGTATATATATATGGGTGTGTGTGTGTGTGTGTATATGCCCGGGTGTGTGTGTAAGAACCCGAGCAACGTATATAGGATGAAAAAAACGCCCGCCCCCGAAACAATGAATCCGCGGTCCTTAATATATTCAATTCGCACTTTGTTGCATATGCAGCCGTGATCGGACACACCTCGGCGATGATAGCGGATGATGTAGAGCTTCTTACTCTCTATAAATTTGAATCTTAGTGACCGGATTCTCGGTGATTTTAAATTTAGAGGGCAACGGATGAGTCGTGACCGCGGAGGTATATTTCGAGGAAAATAAAGAGCTCGTTATATGCAGAAATGAACGATGACAGATTTTATAATGCCAGCAGGCAGCAGCTCAATATGATTCTCAAAACAGACAGTAAAAAGAATTTAATTATACAGGCATGTTGAAGAGTATATGAGAGACGGTGAGCGGGCAAATTAATATCGCATCGCCCATAGTGTACATCATATATATATATATGCGGCAGCGTTTCATCGAGTCACCACATTAAATTGCACATTGCGAACGATATAACACTGTTTCTTGTGCTGATATAGATTTATGACCAACTAAATCGCGCGCTGGAAATATCATTTTGTTCTAATTAAGTAAATCGTTTAATTAACCGTTCATGCATATAAGAATTTTCCTATTTTTTTTTTCTTTAGTGTTTCGACGAACTGTATTACATCATATAGGAATGTTTTATACGATTACAAAGGAATTGAAGGTTGACTTTATTTCTTTCAAGCAATTCAGTGTCGCCGAAAAATTGTATTTAAGCGAAAGAAACAACATTTTCGTGCAATAAATTGTACGTATATATGGCGTTCTCTTTCGTAATTTTGAAAGTATTCATTGGATTAAATGCTTTATTTGCAGAGTTCAACTTTTATGTATAGATTCAAAAAAAGGACCTCGTTTAATTACAACCAAATACAATTAACAAAGTATAATGATTTACGATTCAGACTTAAATAATCAAAATGCACACACTCTGAAAGCAACAAAAGATCAAGAAATGAACTATACTGCATTTTATTTAAAGTTATAATTCACGCTTATAAAGTCAGTTTAACAATAAGAGTCTACATCCCAGTAATATTTTGTTAAATCAGCTCAAGATATAAGAGTGAAGTATATAAGCGCGCGGCATATTCAAAACTCGAAGCTACAAGAAGGCAAACTGCATAATATAGCCTTATACCAAATCTAAGCAAATCCCTTCTCCCGGCTCCCTCCCACCTCAGCTGCAGACTCGAACTTACATAAATAATCGACACGTCGCAAGGCCGCTGCAGCGTATCAGGGGCGATCCCCGCGCGAATGAATCAGTCCTCGCGGCGCGGGCTGGTGCACTTGAAAAACCGCCCCTCCCCTGCACGTATGCACAAGTTATACACGATCGACGAAGCTCCTTTCGGCATCGTCGTCGCGAAAGTGTCTCTAGATTGACTCAGCCTTTAATTGGACCACCGAATCGGGAGATACATTCGCTGCTGCCTCGCGCAATCCCTTACCTTAACGCGATTCGCGCTTTATACGGAAAGGCGTCGTCGCCTTTTATATACAAACTGTACCGGCGCTTAATACACACTCAATTGTATCCCTCCCTTGCAGCAGAGATCACTTTTTTTTTATACATGCGTCACTGTTGCAGCGGCGGCTCTCCTCGCGTTTGCGAAAGACTTTACTCGCGCTCGAGGATGCGCATCGGGTAAACGAAGGAGAGGACGCGATTTAAAAGTGTACATATAGGCGATGCAGACATAATACGCGGCGAAATACGAGGATGCACCGCAGCGGCGCGAGAAAGCGAAAGCCGTGAAAACATTATCACACGGCAACACGCAGGCGCGCTCACACGCAGTGATTCTTCCTTCATTCCTGTGCTCCTTCCTTCCATATCACTCCTGCAGGCTTCTTCTTCTTCTTCTTCTTCTACTACTACAACTTCTACTTCTCTCCCCCTTTTCGTCTATATACTCGTCTCTCCTGCTGTATGCACACGCGAGCCGCGCGCGCTGACGTCATCGATTCGGAATTCCATACCGGTGCACCGGAGCTGTAATCTTTCTTCTCTCTCTCTCTCTCTCTCTCTCTCTCGCTCTCTCGCTCTTTCTCGCTCTTTCTCTCTTGGAGCGCGCAGCAAAACGTAATATACGCTGGCTTACATTCTCAAAGTTATTGAATTATTTTAAACTATTCAGTATTGACCCACTAATCCCGCCAATTCATTTCACCAACCGCTATATAAATTCACGCCAATGCCTCCTTCGTTTTGCTTTTCCTTCCTCGACGTCGTCGCGGCTTGCGCGGCGGCTGCGGCAGCGATAAGATCGCGCTTGGTACCCCCACACGACTTTTTTCTCTCTCTCTGTCTTTGTGTGCAGTGCTCCGAACTCTTTCTTCAAAGTCCATAATAAGAGCCGACTATGCAACGATTTATTTACTATTGTTACTTCTCCTTTTTTGCCGCACTCTGGCTCAGTAATTAGCGCCTGTTAATTTTTCTCGCGCGCCGTAAACGCATAAGTGCGTTAACAGTTTGTGCGCTTAACGGGGGAAGGGGGGACTTTACGATGGAGATCCGCGAGCGAAACGATGTGCGCAATGATGCCAATTGGCCAAAGCGGTGGAGATGCGCAAAAGGGCTCGGAAGAGCTGGCAAAATCGGAAGAGGTGGCAAAACTATGGAGTTCTGGTTCCCCTGTCACTGTACACCTCCTCGCAATTACATCTACATATGTATATATACCTATATATATATATTACAAACGCATGCAGTCTCACGCAATAATACCGTCTGTTTGTCTCTCTTAGACGTACTCGGGCCTGTTCTGCGTGGTCGTAAATCCGTACAAGAAGCTGCCGATCTACACGGAAAAGATCATGGAGAGGTACAAGGGGATCAAGCGACACGAGGTGCCGCCCCACGTGTTCGCAATCACCGACACCGCATATCGCTCCATGCTGCAAGGTAAGCACAATTCAATCCTGTTACCGACACACGTGCAACTGTAGTCGCAGCTACGTGTGCAGTCTCCGAGTGTGCGAGAGCGATCGCTTATTTTAAACGCTTCGCTCTCTCTCT
Organism: Megastigmus dorsalis; assembly: GCA_900490025.1. NCBI lineage: Eukaryota > Metazoa > Arthropoda > Insecta > Hymenoptera > Megastigmidae > Megastigmus > Megastigmus dorsalis. The sequence goes on from UELU01133515.1 coordinate 32,709, forward strand.
CTCTCTCTCTCTCCCTCTGTCGCTCTCTTTTTTTTTCTTCTTTTTAATGCGCCGCGCGAGCCGACGAGCCGAGCCTTTTATAACTGACACTAGCCTTAATTCCAAATGCTCGGATACCGATGCAGCTCTCTTTTTTAACCATTCACCGAGCGCGCACACACACGAGCATTTTTTCTACAGCTGGATTTCTTTAATGGCAGGAAGTCGGAGTTAATTGTTGATAAATTGCTTTGCCTACAATTGCGGTCAGAGTGTCGATATGTATAAAATCGATTTTTGTGCCTTAGGTCATCGCATTTAGTTGCATTGCCAACACCTGGTCACAGTTTTTTTCGCTGTAACTACAATATTTTGGCTACAGCTTAGTACTTTTTAGGATGTAGCTTCAATGAGAGCTTAAAGCTTTTTTTTTATACTTTTAGATAGGCATGAATGTATTGCATATTACATAGAAGAAAGTTTTTAACCGCTCAATGTGCGGAAATAAGCAGATTGCATCGGACTTTTTACCGCTTTATCAGCAGTTTTTCCGAGTATTTTTTGCTCGCTGATATTATATATTATCAGAAATTGACCTGTACTATAACGCTTTGTAATTCCTTTTTAATTGCCATTGAACGAAATGCGTCAAGTGATAAAAATATATATACGCGAATGCAAAATATAACAATTTAACAACCAATAATTAGTTTTACGATAACGCTTACTATAATATGGTTATGTCGACTACATAGTTTTTTCTTTTCTAGTAATGATGATGAATGCCTATAAAATATAGCGGTTACTCATGTTATGTGATGGCGTGCAAAACATCTTTGTTGGAGTTTCAATAACCATCAACAATAATTAGTTCATTTTACCAAATCATTTTCATTTTGTCTTTTAATAATTAGCAAATATACAAAGTTTCTTCAACAAGATACACCCATTGATCCAATACTTTGTATATTGTTATTTTGTTGAAGTTTTATTCATAATCACGGAGAATCAAAATAGTGACTTTTTCTACACAGAGAAGAATACAGTTATTATTAAGCTATTAAGGTGGTTCTATAGCGAATAGAAATAACGCTAAAAAATGATGAAATTTTTTACACAGGTTAAGTTTTACGTAAAAAGCATCCATGTCAAGTTTCAGAAGTCTAGGGTACCTTGGAGCAGGGAAATAAATATTTTAATTTTTATGGAAAAATGCATTTTTGTCCTATTCAATTACGTATTACTAATAATACTCTCTGCTAACGGTACTTTGAAGTTATTTAAATAATTCTACATGTTTGTACAAAGGTTCAAGAATGTTGATAAATTTTTTGCACATTTTCATCACCAATTCTTTGAGTAATGTCAATTTTAAACTGCACGGTATTAGAGCAGTAGCCACAAGTCTTTCTCTGTCACTCTCTTTTTCGCGTTTTGACTACCATAGAACCTCCTAAAGTGTATATATATATTCTTCTCTCAGAGTATACATTAGAGTGAAATGATAAACTCACTTATTTTAAGCAAAAACATTAGCTTTAGGCAAAGTCATTGTCGCACAGATAAGGTTAATTCGAACGACTTACTGAGATTATCAAACTGTAATTATTTTGCAGACCGAGAGGACCAGTCGATACTGTGCACGGGCGAATCCGGGGCTGGAAAGACCGAGAACACGAAGAAGGTGATCCAGTACCTGGCCTACGTCGCGGCCTCCAAACCAAAATCCAACGCGGTAAGTATCCCAGTCGCGCCACCCAACGCCGGCTAAAACCGCGCCCTTATACATATACATCATAATCTCGTGCAGGGCACAGACGCCCTTATCCCTTATCGGATGCGCGAGGGAGACAACAACCGAAAACTGCGAGTCAAGCTTAATCGTCGCATGGAGAGAATCGTGTTACGAGCGCCAACTGAACTCTCTCTCTCTCTCTATCTGTCGGTGGACGGTCCGAAATCCGAGAAGCAGCTCCGGTCAACGGCGTTAAACGTCGGCCGGCGCACATTTCGCGACTCGAGCGAGGCCTTGGGGGGGGGATTTCGCGAGGGGCCACCGGCAATATACACGCGACCCGCGGTGCACCGACGTTTTCTTTTTTATCGGGCGCTCCGCGCGAGCTCGGCGAATTCCTGCGCTCTGCACCGCGCCCTCGATTTTTCGATGTTGCGCGTTGCTGCCGCGCGACGATTATTATTTTTTCCTCTCTGCAGCCGCGTTGTAACTCGCGGACATCGTTTTGGGGCTTTTTGAAAGGCTCGAGCTGTTTGTTTATGGATTAGTTGCTCGATAATAATTCGGGGGGTTTCCTTGGAAGGCCCGATAAGTCTTGGCGATATAAAAGTGGTTTCAACAACTGCTCGAAGCACTTCCTCGATTACGCGGATTTTTTAAAAGTTAAATATATAAATTATTAATTACTGGACACGGTGATTCGAAAGTTATGAATTGAAAAAAGAATTAATGACCGCGATCATTATTGAGAAATGGTTTTGTATAATGTTGTATAAATATTATTAAAAAACTAAAAGAGTCAGACTGCTGAATATACTTTTTAGTAATCAAATATTGATAAATTTTGTCTCATTAAACTTACCATGTGCATTATTCACGATAATTTAATATCTTTAAAAAAGCGGTTTTACTCAATATCTTACTGATCGAGTGCGGTAAAAAATTGTTATTAAAATTATGCGCAGAAGTCTTTATTTCGATGTGTGTATGTGCAGCATAATCGCGTATACGTAATCTGAATATCAAGCAGTTATAAAAGCCATAATTCATGGCCGAAAGGGTTAATAATTGTCCTCGGTGCAAAATTTTCCCATACGTACTCCATAAAGTAAAAGCACCGCTACGTAACCTCACTCTCTCGCATCGAGTCCGAGATTCACCAAAATGATATCGCGCGCGCGCATTAAGAAAGTGAAAAGTATTTTTAGCCCCGGACGAGAGAATGTTGACAAAATAAAAAAAAAAAAAAAATATGGAGGCAGAAGAGCGAAGCCTAAATGGATTATTTAGGTCACTCATCATTTCTCGGAATCGATCTTTTTTTTCTCGTGCGCGCCTTGCATCGATATATACGAGAAAACGAAACATTATAGAGTAAATAGAGGGGCATATTGTCAGCGAGCCGCGCGTGCATATCTGCACCGAGTATATACGAAAGACAGTGGACTCCTTGTGCTGCTGCACGCGCTTGCGAGCTTATATAATTATTAATAAAAAAGAGAAAAAGCTAAGCTAGCCGAGAGAGAGAGAGAGAAACGACCGTCCGAAAATACACACCGCGCGCTTATACACTCGATTATAAATAAAGAGCTTTTTTTACTGGTAGGAAAGGTTCCCGAGGCAAAAAAAAAGAAACGACGACGAATATTGTCATCGGTGCCCGAGCGAAGGCCGTAGCATAGTTTTCGATGTACATATGTATACGAGTGTAAGCGGGTGAGAGTGAGAAAAAGAGATGGAAAACAAAAAGAAGTGCAGGGGAGAGAGAGAGAGAGAGAGAGAGAGAGAGAGAGAGCGTTGATTAAGTCAATCGATTTACGGCTCTTCGCTGCTGCTGTATTACACACACGCATATGAGCCACTGGCGAAAATTGCGCAAGCTGCGAGACGCTCTCTCCGATGCTCCTCTTTATATCTCTCTCTCTCCCTCTCTCTTTCTCTCTCTTTTTCGGTAGTCACATTGCAATACAAATCGTATATTATACTTGTAAGCTCGGTGAAAAAGTTTGGTTGAGGTGTTTTTTTTTTTTGGCATATTATTACGCACTTGTATTATACACGAATAGTTATGTATGAAGTAACCTATTGATTTCCAGCACCAACCGCCGCGCTATACTCACCTTCGCGCCGGGCGTTTATATAGTTTTGTTTTGCGATAAATAGTTTTGGTTTGGAGAGCGTAAACGCTCAGCTCGGCAAAGTTTAGAGACGCCTTTGTAAAGCGATATACACGAAGTATACACTGCCGTGCGTGTCCACCTGCCGTGTGCGCGAATCTCGTGAATTTCCGAGGAATCACCGCGGCAATCAAATGGAAAAAGAAGCGTCGATTAATAATACACGTATACGGTCGAGGTTCGTTTGTTTCGCGCCCGTGGAATTAGAAAGAGTAATACAAGATATCGGCGCGCCATAGTCGCGGTTCTAAGTTGGTCGCGGGGCTATGAAGTGTCGTACGTGTAAAGTGACGAGGGTAAACAGAGTGTTGGATTTCCCAGTGTCGGAGCCACTGGCGCGCCGCGGAAAGGTGGTCATCTCTCCGCTGCTGGGCCTTTGTAATGGAGGGAACGATTGGCCGCTGGCTCGATCGCTTCTGCTGCTGCTGTTGCTGCTGCTGCTGTTGCTGATCGATCGGCTAATTCGCTGTTATTGATTTTGATTGTCGCGGCTATTTTCGTACGTGCGTGTAGCAAGTTTTTCCAGCGAAAATTCATCGGGCTCTACCATATAGGCTTAGCCGCGGTCTCGGCGCTAATCGTAGAATTCGATGTGATAAAGACTGCACGAGCGAAGGAGCGAGAAGCCGCGCATCACTCGATATACCTATATGGAATGAGACAATGCGCAATGTTGAGAAGCGAGAGAGGAGTGCGATTGCGATTATAAACAATGAGAAAGAAATGCAAATAGTATTTTTCAGCCTGCTTATTTTTCTATATATAGATAAATAATTACTATATATATATATATATATATATGGACTGGACGAAATAAAAAGAATAGTACGCGCCGTTGAGGCACTGTGCTAATGTGAGTGAAATCACGTTTTCTTGGTTTTTCTCGGTGCTGATTTGTCGACGGGTCCTCTACTCTAGTCTCCGAGTCCGGCATTAATAATAGTAAGTCAATCACTGAGAAAAAGGCATTGGGCCAACACACATTATATTGGCTCGGGGCTTGCAAAAAGTCCGAGCTCCTCTCAATCAAAAGCTTTCATAATATTTATGTTCTATTTTTTTTCCATTTTTTTTTTTTTTAATTTTGCATTATATTATACATTTTAATATACCTGCAGTACTAACCACCGTGGTTTTGGGATAATTCAGTCGTGCTTTAATGATCATATCAATCATAATTCATCGTCATTCGCCTTCACGTTTATCTGCGTTTCAAACTCGATATATATTAACCGATGATCCTTTAAAAAATTTCTGTTCTCACACGTGAATATATACCTTTTGTTCTCGTTATAATCGAGTATTATTAATCACTGATTTCTAATAATAATTCTTTTCTCATTTATTATTTTAACGGTATCGCGGTTCTCTTATATTTTTATCACATTACATTGTTGAAATGATAAAATTTTATTCTTGTGACATATATATATGTGCGAGCTAACTTGTATACACACTTGCCTGTAAAAGGAATGAAAAAAAAAGTCATTTGAAAATAGCCAACTAATCGAAGCCCATTTGCCGCCTCTTAACTGACGCAAGCAATTTACCCTCTAGGGCGATTAATAATCTTGGTATTTTTTGCCTTTTCCTGCTGCCTGCCTGTCTGTTTCTGCCTCTGTCCACTATATCTGCCTGAACTCTCTTTGAAATACGGCTGACACCAGAGCTCTGGGAATGGTTCGGATAAATTTGCGGTAATTAACTAACCACGTGCTTGTCACTATTTTGTAAATATACACATTCATATATTTATATATACGTGTGTGTGTGTGTGTGTGTGTGTGTGTGTACCACTACAATGTATATACTTCACGTACAAATCTGAGCAAATGTTGTAAACCGATAGTGTGAGCGAAATACTAACAAAGGTGTGTGAGAATACGCTACAAAAAAGGATTTCTGGTTGTGTATTTAGAAAACACTTTGAGCTTGAAACGGAATGCAGCCAAAAATTTTACATGAATTCGTTATCAAAGAATCTCGACTATTCGAATCAAAGCAAACTCGAGAAATCGTTTTTTTATAGTGTATCTCTGTTCTTATTTATTTTCAACAAATTTCTTTTCCCCTCTAACGTTTTTAGTAATAATTTGTATGTATGTATAATGTACATATACGCACTACGCACCACATCCATACTCACGGTACATCCTGTGTATAAAGAAATAATAAAGGGAGAAAAGCTTGTGAATCGCGCAACTTTAAACGTTGCACTTCTTAACGTTCACCTGTCATCGACGCGTCTATACGAGATGCGATATTAGCTCATTGCGTCATCGCCTCGTCTGTATAGTTGGGCAAATTGTGCTCAGCCTTGTGCGTGCGTGCGTGCGATATTTACACCATTTAACATCACAATCCCGTGTGTCTTGTCTGACCTTTTTTTTATTATTATTATTTCATCTATCGTTCATTAAGGGGTTTCGGAAACTCGCTTACGTGCAATCATTGTTGTGCCAAGCCTAATCTTTAGCAATTATTTGTTATTCTCTCGGTTTTTGCTTCGCATTATAATAATAGATTTGATGTAAGAGTTTCACGTGCCCTTGAACGTTCCATTCATTTCGTCCCATTTCATTTATTTTTAACAAAATTTAAAGGGAAGATACCTCATTGAGCAGTCGGAATTGTTAGTTATCCTCTTCTGCGAAATATGAGCAATCTTTTCTCTTATCAAGAACGTAATTAACTACTTCGCTCTGACATTTGTGCGTTATCATAAATACTTATACTCGATGCCCAAAGTCGTTGGATGGTCAAATTTGCCTAATCTTATCAGCTTGCTGAAAAGTTTTGCTTTCAAAATATTTAAATCCTTCATTATACTCGAATCAATTTTCACCATACGGCTCTTTGCACTCCATTCATTCCTGACTCATTTGTTGTTCTGGTTTATCACGAAGCTTGCTATATATACTTATACGTGTTTAATACCATATTTGATGTGTACCATAGGGCGAACTCGAGCAGCAACTCTTGCAGGCGAATCCCATTTTGGAGGCCTTTGGAAACGCAAAGACTGTCAAGAACGACAATTCATCACGTTTTGTAAGGCACAATTTTAATGTTTATCACCTTCATCGAAACGTAAAATCAACGGTCCATTTCTCATGTGTTTTATTTTCATTCTACTTTACAAGGGTAAATTCATCAGAATCAACTTCGACGCATCTGGTTATATCGCTGGAGCAAACATCGAAACATATCTCTTGGAAAAATCTCGTGCCATCCGTCAAGCTAAGGATGAAAGAACCTTCCACATATTTTATCAGCTGCTGTCCGGTGCCTCTCCGGAACAGAAAAGTGAGTGTTCTTTTTATTCAAATAATGTATTTGGAATTCTTTCCATTCAAAGTGGTATTTAAATTTGCATTATAAAATTATTGAACCTTAGAACTTATATCTTAATAGATGCCAATAATTCAATATTTTAAATTGTTAAACTAACGCTTTAATGATTGCATAATGATTTAACGAAAAAATCATAACCCGTCAATAATGTTACAGAGGAATACATTTTGGAGGATCCAAAACACTATCCGTTTCTGTCATGCGGCGCCTTACCGGTACCCGGCGTGGACGACACAGCCGAGTTCCACTCCACAGTCAAAGCAATGCACATTATGGGCATGACCAACGAAGACTTCTCCTCGATCTTCCGCATCGTCTCGGCTGTCATGCTATTTGGCTCGATGCAATTCCGCCAGGAGAGAAACTCAGATCAGGCGACCCTACCAGACAACACAGTGGCACAAAAGATATCACACCTACTTGGTCTGAATGTCACCGAAATGACAAAAGCTTTCCTCAAGCCCAGAATCAAGGTAGGAAGAGATTTCGTCACGAAAGCTCAGACCAAGGAGCAGGTCGAGTTTGCCGTCGAGGCCATCTCCAAGGCCTGTTACGAAAGAATGTTCCGCTGGCTGGTGAATCGTATCAATCGTTCCCTCGATAGAACCAAGAGGCAGGGCGCAAGCTTCATCGGCATCCTCGATATGGCTGGATTCGAAATCTTCGAGCTCAACTCGTTCGAGCAGCTGTGTATCAATTACACGAACGAGAAGCTTCAGCAGCTCTTCAATCACACTATGTTCATTTTGGAGCAAGAGGAATATCAAAGAGAAGGCATCGAATGGAAATTCATCGATTTCGGTTTGGACCTTCAGCCGACCATCGACTTGATCGACAAACCCATGGGCATCATGGCTTTATTGGATGAGGAATGTTGGTTCCCCAAAGCAACCGACAAGACTTTCGTTGAAAAACTTGTTGGAGCTCATCACGTTCATCCCAAATTCATGAAAACTGATTTCCGTGGCGTTGCCGATTTTGCGATCATCCATTACGCTGGCAAAGTCGATTATTCAGCTGACAAGTGGCTCATGAAGAACATGGATCCTTTGAACGAGAATATCGTCAGCTTACTGCAAGCTTCGCAAGATGCGTTCGTCTGCCATATCTGGAAGGATGCCGAAATCGTGGGAATGGCTCAGCAAGCTCTCACCGATACTCAGTTCGGAGCTAGAACTAGAAAGGGAATGTTTAGAACTGTATCACAGCTGTACAAGGAGCAATTGGCTAAGTTAATGGTTACTCTTCGCAACACCAATCCCAACTTCGTCAGGTGTATCATTCCCAATCACGAAAAGAGAGCCGGTAAAATTGACGCACCCCTAGTTCTCGACCAGCTGAGATGCAACGGTGTACTGGAAGGTATCAGAATTTGCAGACAAGGATTCCCCAACAGAATTCCATTCCAAGAATTCAGACAGCGATATGAGCTTCTTACACCTAATGTCATTCCTAAAGGATTCATGGATGGAAAGAAGGCTTGTGAAAACATGGTATGTATAATGACACTAATAAAGTGTTCTTAAAATTATTGAAACTATGAGAATTAAAAAATTTTAATGCTTTTCTCATTTGCAGATTCAATCTTTGGAGTTAGATCCGAACTTATATAGAGTTGGACAATCTAAGATATTCTTCAGAGCTGGAGTACTCGCGCATTTGGAAGAAGAAAGAGATTATAAGATAACAGATTTGATTGTGAACTTCCAAGCCTTTTGCCGAGGTTTTCTAGCGAGACGTAATTATCAAAAGCGCTTGCAGCAGCTTAACGCGATCCGTATTATTCAACGGAACTGTGCTGCATATTTAAAGCTTCGTAACTGGCAGTGGTGGCGTTTGTATACCAAAGTTAAGCCACTTTTAGAGGTAACGAAACAAGAAGAAAAACTGACTCAAAAGGAAGATGAACTGAAACAGGTATATATTAAACTATTACTTTATTTATTAGCGTAAAAAAAAGAATATAAAGCTATTTGTATGTTATTATTCAACAGGTGCGGGATAAGCTTGAAATGCAGTTACACTCAGCCCAAGAATATGAGCGCAAGTATCAGCAAGCTATTGAAGAGAAGACTATGCTTGCTGAGCAGCTGCAGGCTGAAGTTGAATTATGCGCAGAAGCTGAAGAGATGCGAGCCAGATTAGCAGCGAGGAAGCAAGAATTGGAGGAAATTTTGCACGATTTGGAGGCTCGAATTGAAGAAGAAGAGGAAAGAACTTCTGCTTTGATGCAGGAAAAGAAAAAATTGCAACTAAATATAAGCGATCTGGAAGAGCAGCTTGAAGAGGAAGAAGCTACAAGACAAAAACTACAGCTTGAAAAAGTACAGTGTGACGGTAAAATCAAAAAGCTTGAGGAAGACCTGGCTCTATCAGATGACACAAATCAAAAACTCTTCAAAGAGAAGAAACTATTGGAAGAAAGAGCCAATGATTTGTCACAAGCATTAGCAGAGGAAGAAGAGAAGGCAAAACACTTAGCAAAATTAAAAACTAAGCACGAAGCATCAATTGCTGATCTTGAAGAGAGATTATTGAAAGATCACCAACAGCGTCAAGAGGTTGACAGATCAAAGAGGAAAGTCGAGACTGAAGTTTCAGATTTGAAGGAGCAGTTGGGAGAAAAGAAAAGTCAATTGGAGGAATTGCAATTGCTCATGGGTAAGCGCGAGGAAGAGTTGACTCAAGCGTTGACCAAAATAGACGAGGAGAGTGCCATTAAAGCTCAGTCCCAAAAAGCTCTTCGGGAACTGGAATCTCAACTGGTGGAGTTGCAAGAGGATCTCGAAGCCGAGAAGATAGCGAGAAGCAAGGCCGAAAAACTCAAACGCGACCTGAACGAGGAATTGGAAGCCCTTAAAAATGAGCTCCTCGACTCGCTCGATTCGACTGCAGCCCAACAAGAACTTCGTAGCAAGCGTGAACAGGAACTCGCCACTCTCAAAAAGAATCTGGAAGAAGAGACATCCCTTCACGAAGGGACGCTCCAAGATATGCGTCACAAACACACACAAGAGCTTACAACGATAAACGAGCAAATGGATGCGCTGAAGAAGACCAAAGCTGCCTTGGAGAAGGCTAAGGGTGCACTTGAAGCGGAGAATTCAGAGTTGACCACGGAATTGCGTTCTGTAAGCGCCAGCCGTCAAGAATCCGACCGCAGGCGCAAGCAGGCCGAACAACAGCTCGCCGAGGTTAATGCCAAGCTGATGGAGGTCGACAGCGCCAGGTTGGAGCTTGCTGAAAAGGTAGCCAAATTGCAAGCCGAGGCCGAGAACGTTTCGCAACAGCTGGAAACTGCCGAGCTGAAGGCCTCAGCGGCAATGAAGGCATCCGCCACCTGCGAAAGCCAGTTTACCGAGCTTCAACAACAACTTGAAGAGGAAACCAAGCAAAAGCTGGCATTGAGCTCGAAACTAAGACAGCTCGAGAGCGATAAAGAAACGTTGCGTGATCAACTCGACGAGGAGGAAGAGGCCAAACGTGCGTTGGAGAAGCAAGTTTTAACTCTGAATACTCAGGTAATGAAAATTATAATTTTTGTTTATTTATTTAGAATTTTAAAATATCTGATTAACTGTGAAATTGTTTAGTACACCGAAGCCAAGAAACGCGCCGACGAGGAAAGTGAATCTGCGGCTGCTCTCGAGGAGGCCAGGAAACGCTTGGTTAAAGACATTGAAGCTCTACAGCGCCAAGTCGAAGAGCTGCAGGCTGCCAACGAGAAGCTCGACAAGTCCAAGAAGAAAATCCAGGCAGAACTCGAGGATAGCACGATCGAGCTCGACCTCCAGCGTTCCAAGGTCATCGAGCTTGAGAAGAAGCAGAAAAACTTCGACAAAGTTCTGATGGAAGAAAAGGCCATATCCATGCAGTACGCGGAGCTGCGCGACGCAGCGGAACGCGAAGCTCGCGAGAAGGAGACGAAGGTGCTGTCGCTGACCCGCGAGCTCGACGAGCTCAACGACAAAGTCGAGGAGCTGGAGCGCGGACGCAAGAGCTTGCAGGCCGAGCTCGACGAGCTCGTCAACAACCAGGGCACAGCCGACAAGAACGTGCACGAGCTGGAGAAGGCCAAGCGTTTGCTGGAGTCGAAGATCGCTGAGCAGCAGGCTCAGGTGGAGGAACTCGAGGATGAGCTCCAGTGCACCGAGGATGCCAAGCTGAGACTCGAGGTCAACATGCAAGCCATGAGATCGCAGTTCGAGCGAGAGCTCCAGGCTAAGGAGGAGCAGGCTGAGGAGAAACGTCGTGGTCTCGTTAAGCAGCTCAGAGACCTGGAAGCTGAGTTGGGTGAGTGCCAATCGCTTGAGATTCTATTTAATGTTGTTGTTGCTCCAGCTAATTTGACAATTTGTTAATCAGAGGACGAAAGGAAACAGAGGTCTGCGGCAATAGCTCAGCGCAAGAAAATCGAGGCTGACTATAAAGACATGGAGCAGCAGCTCGAAATGCACAATAAGGTCAAGGAGGATGCGCTCAAGCAGCTGAAGAAGTTACAGACGCAGATCAAGGACTGCACGAGAGAGACGGAAGAGGCCAGAGCCGCGAGAGACGAGTTGGCTGCCTCCTCCAAAGAGATCGAACGTAAGATCAAGGGCTTGGAAGCCGATGCTTTGCAGCTAAACGAGGATCTGACCAGTAGTGAGCGCGCTCGACGAGTTGCCGAGACCGAGAGAGACGAGCTCCAAGAGGAACTCAACAACAATGCGAACAAGGGCACGATTCTTCTCGACGAGAAGCGCCGATTGGACGCCAGAATCGCCACGCTTGAAGAGGAACTTGAGGAGGAACAATCAACAAACGAGGTTTGTAACTTCGTCATGCTATTGGGGCATTTTGTGGATCAATATTGTCGCAATTATTTTTGGCAAGTACTGTAAGTGCATTTATAATTAAACATCTTACTGTTTAATAATCATAGGTTCTCATGGACCGTGCACGAAAGGCACAGCTGGCCATCGAGCAGCTCACCACAGATCTGCAGACTGAGCGTTCAGCCTCACAGAAAGTCGAATCACATCGATCCCTACTTGAACGGCAAAACAAGGAGCTCAAAGCCAAACTGGCTGAACTCGAGACTGCTCAGCGAGCCAAATCTAAAGCTACCATTCAAGCTTTGGAGAACAAAATCAACAACCTTGAGGAACAGGTGGATACAGAGACGAAGGAGAGGTTCGCTCAACAGAAGGTCAACAGAAAACTCGACAAGAAGGTAAAGGAGCTGGTGCTCCAGGTCGAGGATGAGCGAAGAAACGCTGAGCAGTATAAGGAACAAGTCGAGAAGGTCAATGGAAGGATGAAGAGTCTGAAGCGACAGCTCGACGAAGCCGAGGAGGAGATCAGCAGGCACAAAGCTTCCAAGCGAAAGCAACAGAGGGAAATGGAGGATATGATGGAATCGCAGGAGGTGCTTACGAGAGAAGTAGCCAATCTGAAAAACAAATTGAGGTAAATGGCTTATTGGCTTTTATTTTATTTATCTACATATCTAGAAAATCATTAGATAGTGGCTGTAATTTTAGAAAAATAGTTTCAAATTAGAACTGTGATTGTTATCATCTTCATCTTGCTTGTACTTTCTTATTCATATTCGATTCAATTTCGAAGTAATGAAAAAAAATTTAATTCTATCCAAAAGTAATGAAGGCATCGGTGGGAAACACGAGATCTACGCTGGTCAATTTTTCTCCCGTGGTGCATATACTATTTTTCCTCATACCAACGCCTAAAGTATACTTTTCTCTTTCAGCACGGGCTAGAAATGTGTACTTTATGCGCTGATATGCGGTAAAAAAATGTTAAGAATGGCTTTTTTTAGGATGAAAGTAATGAACGGTTCACTAATCATATTGAAACCAGCTGATCAATTAAAAATTAAATTTGTTACTCTAATTTATTTTTTAAATCGAAGTTACATATAAGCTATTGAAACAAGTGACAAGAGCTTTTCATTTTAAAGCAACTTAATACTCTGCATCTTTATGTCTTCTTATATTTATTTTACTTTGACTGTCACTGCAGTGAGGTAGATACAAAGACACATACTAGCAGGCCTCTGGGCTCATCTTATCGTGGCCGCTGGAAGGATGAGATAATTAATTCTCTGAATGTGTAGGTATTGTGTGAAAAGGAACACCAGTAAATGCCATTTTGCTAAACAGAAAATGACATTTTTTACGAACATGTACTTGTGTACTTGTGTTTTGTGAAACCACTGATCTAGGCCGATTTTATCTATACATAGCATGGAGCATGAGAGGCCCACAAGACGAACTTTGAACAAAAATTATACTAACTTTTATAATTTATAAGAGTGAATTAACATTTGTGACATTTATAAAATTGGCTGGGAAATTTTATTAATAAAACTAGTTTATAACTGAATGACATACAGCGTGTGAGTTTTCAAACTTTAACCCTCTTGTGCACCGGCTTATATTATATAGTAATTTTGTGTAATTTGAACGAGATATCTCGTGTTAGTCTGCAAGAGGGTTAAAAGTATTTTATCTAATAAACTTCATCATTATCACACAAAACCAGATATGGTGTGATTAAAAAATAACATTAGTAATAATGATAGTTTAAAGGTTTAATTAATCAAACATTGTATTTTTATTGGAACTTGAGCCAATGCACGAAACTACCTATATAACGTTTGGTTTTTCAAAATCAGAAATGAGCAAATAGTTTGACCATGTGATTTTGCAATTTTAGGCGTGGTGGTCAACCAATCGGTGGATTGGGCTCGGCAAGACTGAAACGTACCTCGATGCAGACCGGCGGCTCGGGCGATGACTCCACCACGCAAGACGAGAGCATAGACGGCGAGGAGAACGCAAATTGAAGAGTGCGAGACAATCTCGAGGAATCGGCGAGGACGACGCGCAACAACGCATAATATAATACATATAAATATATCGTCCAGCGTCTGGAATTAAAATAAAAAGAAACACAGGCTTCCAGGGTAAAAAAAGAAAGACAGGAGAACGCGAGAAGTAGAGGTCGCATCATCGTGAAGTGAGATAAGCGCGCGGTTCCCTCGCGAGATTGAACGCGAATATATCTCGGCTCCGAGAAGAATGAAAAGAATCACGCGTTTAGAGGAAGTTATTAATCGACGCTGCTTTATACAGTCTTTGTTATTCTTTTTTCCCCCCTACTAGGAGTACATAATAAGGGTTATGCGTATACACTAGTTTCCTGAGATGCCATCGTACGTACGAACGAGAAATGAATGGATTGAACGTAAAAGGTTCGAGAGGGAAAGAAGAAAGTTTAACGATCATGTACATAAATTTACAACCATACTGAAGGAGGAAATTGAGAGACCGTAGAACGGTTTATGATGTATGAGGACGCGGTTATGATGCGCGCGCGACGCTAAAACGAAAAGGAGGTTCTTGCTACGAGCAATAAAAGTTTATAAACCTGTAACACTCTTAGGTAGTACTAAGACATTCATTATTATAATTATTATTGTATTATTATGATTACTATTATGTTATTACTTTACAACTACCATTACGATCAGCGTCATTCGTATACATATTATATTACGAAAATGATGGAATTATTTCAACGATTTAACTAATATACTGAAGAAAAAAATCACTGAAGAGAGCAGAAGACAATGTAGAAAAGCTGCGTTTATCTGATCGCTTTCATTTTAAAGGGGACGCATTGTGACTTTTTTGGCCTTTTGGTGCTTTTTTTACTTCTTTCGCTTGCTGATGATTAATATGAAAAAAAGAAAAAATCATGTTTCATGTTGCTTTGCGCTTATACGTAAAATTAATTTGCCGTCGCATGTAGTCGAGGAACTAAAGTTACTTAACGCCATTACTCTCGCGTTGTACTTAAGCTTTTATAGTTTGGTCGCTCACGCGTTGTACCTTTAAAATGGAACGAACGTTTTCTTTCTTTTTTTTATACGATGGGAGGAAAAACACTAATAACATGGGAAAGAACAAAATAATATCAATTGTATCTTCATCGAAATTGAATACCGAAATAGTGAACGGCATATATGAACACATAGACACACAATCTTGCGCATGAAGAACAAGAATTAATGCGTAAACTGCCGATGAGAAGGTTCTCGAAACGTCAATTCTCGCACGTTAGATTTTATACAAGCATTTTACGAAATTCTTTGTATTTAAAAGCATTTACAATATTTATACACCATATTTAAAAGGAAACACAAATATGAATGAATAGACTAATAATAACTCGAAAGACTAGTATATTTTTTGATGAAACTAATACGATACTTTGGTGAGTGTGAGGTTCATACGTATACAGTGCGCAGTATGATATAACAGTAAACCTAATATCTAATGTAACTAGGGCCTTATAACGATTAACAGGAATTGTGCGTAACGTTGCAGGACCGTCGGATTCGAAAGCCTCTCGAGTATCGTTACTAATTTTGTACATACGAGTGAATTCGCAGTTGTACTCACTTCGTTAACGCACGCATCGCCATACGCCAGTAAATACATGCTCGTTGATAGCTTTTTAGCGCCATTTTAATTGCCAAGTCGAAAATTTGATTTATTTTTTTCTTTTATATATTTATGTACTCTGGTGGCGAGTGGCGGAGTGAGGCACTTTCAAGAAAATGAAAAACGTATATGGAATACGACAAGCAGAAAATACGAAATATTAATGCATTCGGAAAAAAAAATGAGTGAATTTTGATACCTTTTATATCGATCGAACATACACGCGATTGCACGCGCGCGCAGATTATACAGTTGATTGGATCTTGCATATACAAGAAGAGATATAATAATAATAAAGTACAGAAACATTTAGTTTACAAAAGTGTTGCGTTTATTTTCATCTTTTTTGTGATCATATCTAAATGATATATTATCGCAGCAAAATAGTACATTATGACACGGGTGTGTAAGGTGATTATTTGATTATCACTCGTGAAGCGAGTGACAAAAGTCGAATGCGGAAAATAATCACCTTACGCATAAGTATCATACAGCATTTTATCGCACTAGACCAGAAAAAAAGCGGCGAAGGTGCGATAAAAAAATTTTATGTACATCATTTATCAACTTTAAAACTTTTAATCTTAATGTTTAATGTTTATGAAAAAATATGCTCTTTTCTTAATTCGCAGCCTTCTCTTCGATCTCCAATAATTTTTTGGCCAAAATACGGCTACTCAGATCGAGAGGAGTTTTTTCTTCCTTGTTTTTTATGTGCAGACTTGCCCCATTGGACACCAACAAAATTGATTCATCTTGTCGGTCTTCCTCGCATGCCAAATGAAGTGCGGTATTGCCATACATATCTTTTTGATCTGTCAATAAAAATAAAGTATAAATATGTCATCGAATATATATAATATATATATATATATATATATCCAGCAAAACTGATAAGAATTTGACTTGCCGATATTCAATCGCTCCGAGTTGATCAGGAGCTTTACGATCTCAATATTACCCTTGGAGGCAGCTCTATGAAGAGGCGTAGCTCCCCTTTTATCCGCGATATTGATATCCGCCTCTTTCTCGAGCAAATTTGCACATATAGACTTCCAGTTCTTTGATGCCGCATATTGGAGCGCGGAGTGTCCTTCGCTAGTTTTTGCATTTATTTCAGCCCCTTCCTTCAGCAATATATTTACAACTTTTTCACGTCCCGCGGAGGCCGCTAAAATTAAAGGTGTCATCTCCATCTGTTGAATAAAATTAACATTTTTCCCTTTCCTGCACGTAAACATTTGCAATTTCGCGGTCATTCATACGAAGCGTAAAGATACTTTGCGGAGAAGTGGGAGGATAAAGAGAGAGAGAGAGAGAGAGAGAGAGATATAAAGATTGATCACGTGACCTACTCTCTCGCCCCATTCCATGCTGTGTCATACCGCTTTCAGTTGTCTATTCAATAAAGGCATATAGGGGTTGGGAAAATTAATCGCTAGTGAACTTACGTCATCCCTTGGATCCACTGGAACACCGAGAGATAACAAATGCGTGACTATTTCATCGTGTCCGCCAAGAGCTGCCCAATGGAGTAGCATGCGGCTATTCTGTTGCGACAATTAGGTTAGGTTGCAATTTATATTGATAAACTCGACTGTTTGATTGGTAAAAATGATTTATATTACGAACCTCGTCGGTTCGCGTTTTCAGCTTCTCGTCTTGAGCGAGTAGAGCTTTGAGGGTTGATACTTGGCCATGATAGGCCATGTCGAAGGGCTTAGTCTTGGAATTACCGGCCATGTTTTTGCTTTTGCTTTCTATATTGTCGTCTGCCGAGTGCCGAGTGTGCCGACACTGCCGACACACAGCTCGTGCCAAGTCATCTACCCTAGCCCTACCTAACGTATAACAGCTGATTACTGTAATGTATATAATACTATATAACTATACTGCGTAACGGTTTTACTGTTTAGTATTCAGACATGTGAAAAGGTGTACATTACATATATTTGCAGAACTAGTTTACATATTTTGAAAGAAGTATTAATTTTTATTAGCTAACAGCTGTAATCAGTATACAAGATAATGAATAATTTTTATCAATCAAAGTTTTGAGAAAAACATTAATATCTTTTATTTTCGTTATATTATTAATTTGATAACAGAAAGAGGTGGTAACAACTTATGCAAGTGTAATCTATTTGATAAACAGCTGTTTTATTTAATGCTGATTATCTCAAAGTTATAGAGCAAGTAATTGGGTAACGAGTGTATAAGAAACTTTGATTTAGATAATGCGAAGATTCGGTTGAAAGAAAAAAGGTTCAGGAATGGGTATAGTAATCAATGAAATAACAACGAAATCACTCACAAGGAACATATAATATCTTTATACAGAATCTTATATACATATCATTACTGACACTTAAAAATTGTCCAACACTTATATTAAACTTTACACTTTTAAAAATGTACATAATAATTTACATATAATCACATTGATAAGAGCGTTCTGAATAAAAACGCGACATTTATTATTTTGTACCTTCTGTCCGCATCGCGCGTCGTACTTTCATTCAAGCTTTGGTTTATCATTTAGTAAAAAATTATGTAGAATAAAATTCAATAAAAGTCCATTTTCTTGGTAAAAAATAGGTATAGAGCTTGAAGTGAGCTACACCGAGAGACATAGACCATAGAGGGAGGAGTGAGAGCAAGAGATAGTAACAAAAAGCTGCTGCTGATGCAAAGAAGGAGCAACAAGTCGTCCTCGTCGTCCTCGTCGTCGTCGTCGTCGTCGTCGCTCGGGCGCGGCGTTCAATTCGACGTCTCCGCATTAGCGTTGCCCTCGTGCTCGCTCTTCTCCTCTTTCACAACTTTACTCCAATGCGAGCTACGATTGATGCAATCACGCACAGCCTGTAGTATTATGGGTATCCGTCGGTCGAGAGCAGCCAAGTGCGGCTCCCACAAGATCGGACTCAGCGGATCCTTCGCCATACTTTCCCGCATAGCAGTGCTCAGTCTAATTGGTCCATTGTGATACCTGCAAATCAAACAATCGTTACACTTTTTTTTCTCTGCCGAGTTCGCTCGGCGTTTCCGAGGAAATATTATCTCGTCTATATAAACGTATACTTAAAGTCGCTTTCATAGGCCGATTTTTCCTGAAAGTTACAAATTAAGCTTTCGATCCGTCGCGGCCCGTTAAATCTCTATCAAAGGGAATAACATTATCTTCTCATTGGCACGGATAAACGCGTTTTTGAGGATCTAGCGAAATCTCGGTACTGGGTGCACGGTGAAAAAGTTTTATTACGCTTGGAGAGGAAAAAAGAAAAAAAGAAAAAGGAAGCAGTTGCTCACGAAGCGAAACGGAGTGTAGAGCGCGGCAAAGTAGCGCGAGTTGACCTTTCGAGTGTTTTGCCCGATGCCATCGGAGAATCGCGTTGCGTTGCGCGTCGACGGGAAGGACGCGACGTGCATGAGTATTTACCTCATTAAAAAGATCGCCTCGCATACATGTCTCTCTCTCTCTCTCTCGGCATCACGATGTATACTCTTATTGCAATATGTCCGAAGTGAAAGAGGCCCCCTAGCCGCATTAGCATGCAAGACGTCGTAACGCATCATCCCGAGGAACTGGCAATTTAAACGACGACGACGACGACGGGCTTAAACTCGAGTGGGTAGTAGGTTAAGTCGCTCTTCCACGTGACTATGTGCCAGTGCACAACTGGACAATGAGAGAGAGAGAGAGAGAGAGAGAGAGAGAGGGAGACGACGATGTGCAGGGAGAGAAAATTATGAGAAATGGGACAGCTCACGTCAACCAGATCGTATATATTCACCCTCTGTAATTTCAATCGTATTATATGGACGTTGATGGGTATTTATACGCGCGCATCGCGAGGAAGGAAAAGAAAAGGAAAGAAAGAAGTAACGTCGCTCCGTCGGGCCCTGGCAAACGGATTTCGCTCTTGAAGTCAACGCGCTTGATTCACGGCTTAAATGCTGCAGCGGATAATTCAATTGAGGATTCTCCCGTGGGATATATACGAGATTTCCGTGCACCGCCGCCACCGCCGCCACCGCCGCCGCCGCGGACGGAAACGTAAATCAACTTTATCAGTATTTAGAGCCTTCGAGAAGAGGCATGAATTAAACAACGTTTTCCCCTTATCTTTTGCGCGAAAACTCGAAATGGACGCTGCTCGATGCTTATTAGAGAATTGTGCTGGGATATATATATACTTTGTGCTTTGATAACGGTGAATCTGTTTAGATTCAATCAAAAAGCTATGTCTATGTGGTACATTATAATCGTTATTAGGCAATTGCAAACTTTATTTTTTTTTTTAAATTTATTTCTTAATTTCAAAATTTATACATAGTGTAGTAATAAATTTTAGAAAGAGATTTTGCTCTATTCAGTCAGTGTTCTATTTTAAGGGCGTTTAAATTATCATTTAACAACATAATTTTAATAAAATTTATTAATTATGCACTCCAATTTAGCGCCGAGTGCACAATATGTAGTTTCATTCGTTTTTTGAGAGGATAGCATGATTTACATTTGAAATTCAATTGGAGTGCAGCTTAAAACGCTAAAAAATTAAATAAATACCTAGTCTAAGACTAATAAGAAATGCAAAAAAGAACCGAAGAGCAATACGAAATTTTAGTATAGACGATGATATTGGCACCGAACGTCCGGTATCATATTATATTAGTTTTTTTCAAAAAAATCGAATAAAAAATATCTCGAATCGACAAATAGAAAAAGCTCTAGAAGACAATTCCAAAAAATTGAGTGACTCGTTAAACGAGTCCAACTCTGAAAACTTGACAAGAATATAGACCAATCGTGTGTCACTCTCTACACGAAAGCCCAACAAGATCCCCTTAACCCATATAACAGAGGAGTGTGCGGTATGTCTTTTGCGAGTGTCTCACCTGAGCAAGGTGGCGAGGGTGCTCTGCCTGATGATGCAGCACTGCAGCAGGGGCGTGAGACAGCTGATCTCGTCGTGGAAGGGTTTGCCGAAGCCCCGGCCGTTGTCCAGGTGCAGGGTGAAGGTGTCGTTGCCGAATACCTTGAAGGTCTCGTAATGGTGGCGGTCCATGTTGCCCGTGAGGAAGTCGAATATCGACATGTCCATGAGATCCAGTAGTCGTCTGCCCTCGTTGTAAGGCGCCAGCTCGCGCACTATGTTGCAGTAGTCCGAATCTGCGGGCCACAGAGCATCCGCAAACGTTTTACATACTTTCGTCATACTCGCGGATAAAAAGGAATGTTTCGGGCCAAGAGGAATTATTCAACTCGAGCCAAGCATCTCGTCTGTGCATCAGCGGCTCGGTTCTTGTGGCCTGGCAGTTCGTGCACAGTTAATCCCGGGCAAAACAGCCTCTACTCGACTATGAGGAATTTAACCGCGCAAAAACGGATAGTGCAGTTAAAATATAAACTCCGGGGCCTATATAGAGCAGCGGGTCCAAGAGCCGCGTAGAAGTAAACGCACTGATGAAAGGACGTGTCGATGGACCAGAGAGAAAGACGATAGGGAAAGAGAGAGAAACGTATACGTATACACTTATCGACGATAAACACGCCCCGCGCGGGGACAAAGTAGTCCGTTCGCGCCTCTCTCTAGAGATCGATATTCCTTATAATTCGGTGTACCGTTAAAGTAACACCGCTATACGCAAACTCACCGGGTGAAATCTCTCTGATCGTGGGTGAGTTAGTTGTACGTGTACATAGTCAGTAGCGATTGTACGTACCGGTCTCCCATTGAGCCTTGAGCCGTTTGTGATAGCTCCTGCGCCAGGGATGCCGCCAGACTTTGCGGGGCACCGAGACTTTGTCGGGCAGGAAGGCGGCGAAACTTCCCTCGAGCATGTCGGGCGCACCGCAGATCGCGTGGCTCGTGTCGCAGTAATAGGTGCACTTGCCGTGGAAGCAGAGATTACCGGCCGGACTGACGAAGAAGGTCTTGAGGATGTCGCCGTCGGTTATCTGGTAGATCTCGGTGGTCATGTTGAGGAGACGGCCCGTAACCGGCATGCAGCGTCGAAAATCCAGGAGCCTGTCATTGTTACAGAGACAGAGACGGTTAGCGGTGGCAGCGGTAGTTCATTTGCCACGAATCGAATTGTCCGCGCAGTGATTTTCCTTCGTTTCTCAACTGTGCAGTACAAGTTTTACTTTCCAATTTCGGCTACGGCACTCGAGACTTTTCGCCGCTGCACGTACATATAAACGCACGAGTTATCCGTACGGTTTGGAAACGATCGCTGGTAGGCGGCGGCGGTCATTTGTCGTTATACATATATACACACGATGCAAAAGTCAAACTTTTGAAATCGCGCGCGACCGCTATATAAAAGAAATAGCCGCAGCCTTCCGGGCTCGTTTCACCAAACGCAGATCGGACAAACTTTTCTTTTCACTTGCACGATAGACATGGATAATATATATATATATATATATGTGTGTATAGAGCTGTAAGAATTTCAAACGATGCGTATATATCAAAGTGCGACTCACCTGTCCAAGTGGAACGCTGCAATTTCGGCGTTGTGACGCTCGTAGTCCGTGAAGTAAAAGTGATTCGGCAGGGTCTGCTGCTCTCGTGGAAACCTGCGTGTGCGGCCCAATAAAAATACTTTTTATAGCTGCTCGTTCTATTTTTTTCACACGCTCTCCCTCTCTCTCTCTCTCTCTCTCTCTCTCTCTCAATTACCAATGGCTATCGTAGGCGCGCGAGCCGAGAAGAAATATGATCGTCAGCTCGTATAGCCGGTGAATCGACGATAATCTATTCCCCTATTATATACAACCAGTCATTCGCACGTGTTCTCCAACAGCAGCGGCATTTGTATATATGTATATATATATATATATCGACATATAGGATTATAGGAGTATAGGCGAAAAGCTAACCGGTAAAACCCGTTGGCCGCATGCGAAAGAAAAACTAAACCAACCCCAAAAAAGTGCGTACAGAGATCCGAGTCTGCGCGAGGAGCCAAAAAAGGTAGGGCATATACACGGGAGAGAAGAGGAAGAAGCTATAGAAGCAGCGGTTCAGGCGGTGCTCGAGGCGCGCGTTCGGGTGCAGGTATGCCAAGCATGTCCTCCGAGTCCACGCGTCTGGAGCGAGCGCGCGATATGTCGAAAGCTCCCGTGCTGCAGCCTGTAGGCGAACGATTACCGATTACGAGGGCAATTACGTAAGCCGCGCTGCGAGTGCAGGCAGCAGCCGTTCTCCTCTCGCTGCAGGTTCGACCGAGGATGGACGCGAGCGCCTCGAGTTCACGGTCAATACTGCATCTCTCGCGAGCTGCCGACGACGACTCTGACGAGGATGAGCGAGTGTGCGCGGTGTATCGTATCGGCAAGGTGCACTTCGCCAAGCTTCTTATGTCACGTCCTATAGCGCGGATGATTTTTCGCTAAATGCTGTTTACCTTTTTCTTTCTTTTGCTTTTTACCGGGACTGTGTGTACTGGAAAAGGAGGTTCTTTATGTCCTCGGTATGGGCAGTGGTAATGAGACTTGTAATGTATCCGTGTAACGTATTCTATATATTAAAATTTTTAGCCGACGTCGATTATGTTATTTAAATTGAAAAATAACCCAATTTTGAATGGATATTTATTTAATTCTATTTGCATACTAATTATTTTAGATTATATAAAGCACTCCAACATTAAATTAAAACCCAATTAGATTGAATATTCACTTTATGGTACTGTAAATTATTGACTTTATTAGATTAAATATTCTATGTTAAATTAGTTTTACACTTGATAATATATTTATCATCCAATTGAAGAACTTTTTAATCAATTTCATTGAATAAGACTTATACACAAAATATATGATTTTCTATACAAATTCATTGAAATAGATGTATTCGGGTAAATACTTATTCAAAAGTAGAATTCTTTTTGTATGCACGAATTATTCAGATACGAACTGTTAGATTCAATGAACTCCGATGAGACCAGACAAATGGTTTATTCCATTCAAAGAATTATTCAAACACATTATTGGTTTGAATCGAATTAATAATTTCACTATTAGTATATAGGTACTCGGCGAAGAAACCTCCATTGCATTTAAGAAATTCCATTCCCAGTGTATCATTAGCATTGCAGTTATCGGTAAAGTTATCCATGAATACATTATTTGTTATCGGGTTATCTATTATCGCACGAGTCCCTTAATCCATACTAAAACAAATCCATAATTTTATTTATGATAAAGAAACTCTCTTCGATCACGCCACGTTTATCCATCCGCTTCCATTATTCTTTCATCGCTGGACAACTGCCACATCCACGCAATCTGCGCAACAGCCGCTCCGTAGCGCAATAAGCCACGCTATATTTTACGAATATACGAACGTTCCTCGCATCTCCTACAATATCTTAGCTTTACATAACGTTCCAGTCCCCGATACCCTTATATATATATATACAAATATTCCAAGAAAGGAAAAAAATCTCGGCAGCAATTTGCCTGGGTCGGAAGACAGGCGGACGTCGGAGACGTTTATCAATCCGGCGGAACCCCCGTTCTATCCAACTTCCCGCGGCTCACAACCAGCGAGCGAGCGGCAGCTCTACGTATAAGCATAATATAATAAAAGTGGCGCGTGCACGCGTCGGTGGCGGCGGGGCAAAAACAGACTCGCCGCAGACAAAAGCCACACGCTCGCGCTCGCGCGGAATCGCATACCGTTATATAGGCTCTGCACAGAGGTCTGCGAGCGACGCGCCGTTAACGGATTAATTGTCAGCCGCGGCGGCCCTCGATATACGGAACTTTTCCCGGCTTCCACAGAACCGAGATCCGATCGCGTGTGTATTATAGTAGTAGAGGATTGCAGTGGTGGCGTTGGCTGCAGCTGCTCCACTGCTTTCACGGACCCCCGAGCGCTACATTGTTTTCATTATACGCTCGTTATGCTAATCGCTCGCGCGTACTATGGCTCTCCTCCTCCTATTGCCGCGGAATTTATACTTGTGTTGCTGCTCGTAGGCGCGACAAGTCGCACTGGTACCGACGTTCCACTCGCTCTTTTAACTATTCTTGGAATTGTACATAGGAAGCAAAAAAGCTCAATGGAAAGTATATATTATGTACCTATAAACGTGTAGAAATTATAGAAATTTACGTGTATATCGGAGGTCTTTTCTGTAATACGACATGATTGCAGCGTTTGTTTGAAGAGCCAACTGTGCAGAAGATAAGCGAAGGTTGCAATTAAAAAGAAAGAAAAAAAAAATAGGAAAATAAGTCAAATCCATCATGCAATATTCGTATAATCGGTCGGAAGAGAGTCTAATTGATGCGCGCATTCGTCGAGAATAGAAAGTGCCGGAAAGTGGCATGGGATGACGGATATCGAATAAAAACGACTCGCTGAAAGACAGAGTGAGCGCGAGACAAGAGATATTAAACGAATCGAGGAGAGCAACAAAAAGACGCCGTTTCTGCTATCGTATAATAGCCGCGGCTCTCTTCCACTTTTATGCATCGAGATATATACCCCCCCCCCTGGTATAATCATTAAAAACATTATAACTCCTCGGCTCTTTCGAGCTGTCGATAAAGTGCATATAAATATATATATAGAGGTGTCCTTACCTCATGGGTTTGAAGAGCGACTGGATCTTGTTGGGATAGTCTATGACGAGCTTGATCTGCGTGCCTCCGGACTTCTCCGCTGTCAAAACATTCGCGATTATAATTCTTTCGCAAAGACCCGCAGCATCGTCTACAGCGATGTATACGTAGGTATATATATATATATAGGGTAAACTTACAGGCATGGACGATAGGCTGAGTGGCCATAAACTCCAGTAGATCCTCGACTAGCCTCGAACCACGCGGGTACAGCTCCCGTTTGCGTATCTGCATGTGGAATATCTCCAGCAGCGTGCCGTTCTTTCTGCGAACAAGAGTGTGCACAAAATGTTATTAACGTCTACCAGGCTGAACATTTCGTAAGGTACGGAATATTGAAAGCTTATGTGTGTGTGTGTGTGTGTGTGTGAGAGCGGTAGAGCTTCGATTAATTAGCGGTACGCGAAACGACTTTTTTGCCGTCTGGTGCAGTGCTACCGCAGGCGCGCACCGTCGAGTTTCGCAAATATAACGGTACGGAAAGACCTTGTGTGTTTGTAGATCGAGCTCTTTTTATTTCATATACATGCGATGCACAGGATTTTTTGCTTTTCTATGCCATCGCTTTTGTTTAGGACTGTTACGATGTTGTGTACTGGAAAATCTTGGGATATCGACTATTATAGAGGAACGCATGCCGAGCATGAAAATATATTACTATAGGAGATTAAAAAAAAAGCAGACCGAAGATATAGAATATCGTCGATTCCGATAAAACCGAGCGAACGATTGCTCCGATGGAAAAGAAATGCCGGCTCTCGCGCTGGAGAGGAAGAGATTAATAATATACATTACAGTCGCGACTTTATAACAGAACTCATCCGGCAACGCAAATCCAAGGTGTATCCAACATCGTAAGCGCGTATCTATATTTGTTGCGGCCGTACGGTGTTTTTCTCGCTCTCTCGTGCGTCCACAGGAGTAATAATAATCTCCGCGCGCAGGAGGCAAAATCAATCGGTAAGGAAATTAGATGGAGGAAATCACGCGCCTCCGCGAGTATTGTATAACTCGGTGTATAGCCATCAGCTGGCCCCATCGAAGGCAATACGAAAACGTCTCGTCATTTCTTTTCCTTATCCCCGCGCGGAGCTCCACCGACCGATAAATACCCACTGCTAGAGACACAGCCATCACACGCACACACACACACACATATATATATCTATCCATGTTCTGCTCTGTAAAACTCTTCAAGTTTCTCGGGCCGCGCGTGCGAGAGAAAAGTGTAGCGAAAATCTCTCTTCTCCGCAGCAGCAGCAACAGCTGCCACTGGCGTCCCGTCCCGTCTCCCACGCAAACACCGAACGCGACAGCGATAGAGAGAAGAAAAAAAAACACACAGCAGCTCCATCGGTCTCGCGCGAAATACTCCGATAATCGCTTTTATGCCCGCGCGTGAGGGACACTCCGTATACCTACTACGCGAATATACTCTGTGTGTGTGTGTGACATATAATATATATTATGGGATGAGGAGCGGTTCGATTGGGCGCCGGAAGAAACTCAATACGCTCCCGGGCTAATTAGAGCGAACGCCATCGTGATCGCGCGCGCGCTTCCGAGCCCAGCAATTAAATCACCGAGTAAAAGGAACCTGCGCTCCTCTGCTGCTTCGCGTGATCTATGCAAGCGATACATGATATGCTCTCGCGGCTCTCTATTATATAGCCGATCTCCCGAACAATAACACTTTTTACGAAACGTTTATTCGCGACGATTAAATTGAAGATATACAGGGCTGTTAATGCCTGCACGTGATGCATGGATTTCGACAGTTCGCGGGTATTTTGAATTATGGGCAGGTTTATTCACTCGTTTTAATACTCCGTTAGAGATAAAGCTACTGAATTTTCAAGTAATCAATACATATTGCCTTTTTGTTTTTAACGAATCGATGAATTTTTAACTGTAGAAATATATGGTCTCTTCTACAATTGCAAAAGTAATAATTGTTTTTCAATACTCGGTTCTTTTTATTTTTTTTTTTCATCGAAAACGTGACATCTGCGATGGTGGAATTATACCTCTTCTTAAAATTTCCACGAACATTGAGCGCTTACATTGTACTTAACATTATATGGCCGTAAAGTACAGCAGATTAGTATGGAATTATCGATTTAGGAATAAGACTCTGGCTGCACGGAGGCAAAAACGTCCGATAAGTATCGCGTATAATGGATGGTCTCACGCAAAGTCTATATGTCGGGTTTAACAGCGCGGCTACTCGTATTGGCGCAAATTGCGCAACGGTTTGACAATGCGCCGACAAAATCGTAATCTCGCTGTAACGTTTTATAGCTTTTTTATACACTGCCGCGACGTGGCACAATCTTTTCTGGATATTCCTCGTTATTCGCCGGCTGACTTTGTACACCGATTGCCCGTATCCGACGCACGCACCGAACTTTACATTTTTTGTTTATTTTTTCTTTTTTCCTTTTTTTTTTTGTTGTTCCAGAAGAACCATAAATCAGTAGCGAAATTTATCGCTTTTGCGCAAAAGCGCCTGGGAGTTTTTATAATCGCGTATAATGTACAACGCGCGAGAAGAGGAGATAAATAATGAAGAGAGGGAGGGGGGAAAAAAAAACTATGCAGGGGAATATACAGAATCGCGGCGTAACGGTTACGGGAGAAAAGTTCGCCGCTACCGGCACATGTAAACTCCCATATTCTAAATAGAAAATTATTAACGAGTATAAGGAAACGTCGGCGTGCGTATTACACATATAATTCCTCGGCGAGTTTTCTAGGTTGCACGTATATATACATATAGTATGTAGGAGCTAGTCGGTTAAACCTCGCGTGATTCATCGGCCGCGTGCGCGTGAGAGTAGCTCATTGATTATTCGGAGCAACAATACTATGCGGCAATTATGCGATCGGCTATATACGCGGCGGACAATTCATTTTAATTCATCGAACATCGCCTCACGCGCTGTGTGTATGCGTACGTATATATATGGACTCGGAAAAATTCCTCTGGCCATTTTCTTTTTTCCCCCAAACGCAATTACCCCCCTGAGACATGGCGTTTACACGCTTCGAGAGAGATAGATAGATAGACATTCACTCGGCTCCAGAAGCGCCAATACAGTTTCAGCATCGGAGCTCGCCGTTCCGCTCGCGACGCACCGACGAGAGATGACGGCGGCACCTTTCCACCGAACCGCGAGGGAGCGAAAGAGAGAGAGAGAGAGAGATAGATAGATAGATATAATGTTTATTTGTAACCTTTTACAAAAATACAAAAAAAGAGAGAGAGAGAGAGAGAAGAAACGACTCTATAAACGACATTTTTATTTGCTCGGGTGTAATTTCTCGCCGAAAAACGAGCCGCCCGAAGATTCTAGACTTTCGCCGTTGCTCAATATAATCGCACCGCTACTGCGTCACCGTCGCTGCCGCCCGCTGTCGTCGCCTCTCTCTCACTCTCTCACTCTCTCTCTCTCCCGCGCCGCTGCTCCGCGATGCAGAGTTGACGCAGTTTAGGCCTCCGCGCGCCGAGAGCGCTTAACGTACATACGCCTCCCCAAATTCGCATTGCAGAGGCTCTTTTCGAAGCGGACCGTGCGGTGCGCGAGTGTACAAGCGCTCGCGGCAAACTCGCTTGTTCGCGAAAAATTCTTTTTCGACTTTCACTGCGTCTCATACTTATTCATATATATATATGAGTGTGTGTGTGTGTGTGTGTGTGTACATAGATTAAGCGGCGTGCAAATCCACGCACGACTCGGGTCGCGATGGAAATTCCGAAAAGGCGCGACAGCTGCGCTTGCCGGCGATAATGTGTCGTAACGATCTTTATCGCGCGTCTCAGTGGTAAACATCTGTAATCTTGGAGAGAAGCTCGTAGCGCATACGTGCAGTAAGCTCGGAAGAGGCGGAAGAGGCTGCGTCGATAATCTGCGGCATTGGACACTCGGTAGCCAGTCGTGTTACGCGTTACGAATTCAAAAGTTCTTACGTGGCGGGAGGGCCGAGAATTACAAAGATAGATCGTGCCGCGAACATAAGCCGCACCGGAACAATAAAACACCATTATCGAGGCTGGAAAATCGCGATACCATCGCATTATAACGTTTACGCGTTTACCGGCGCGATTGGAAAACGCGGCAGTTGTATATAGGCACCGCGGAGAATAATAGCCTGCCAGCGCGTTTGAAGTTAGTTGTGCGACGCGAAGCTTATCGAAGAAGAGAAATAAACAAAAGAGGCGCGCACAGCTCTCGATATGTACACGAGCACCTGCGGAGCGTAATAAGTATCGATGCGCGCGTTCCTCGCGCTAAACCAAATTCATCGACTGCTCATATCAAAAATCGTTCTCTCTCTCTCTCTCTCTCTTTGCTTTACAGCAGGGAGACGCGAGGACACCGCTATATAAGAAAGTTGCAACCTGCGGCAGCAGCAGCGAAGTCGCGTTTGTATAACAATAATAATTGCCACCAGCAGGTCCGGGCTAATTGTAATGTTCTAAAAGAGATTCGAAAGTTTTGTGTATATATACAAGCTTATGTAGCGCGGCGCGCATTACGCGATATGCTCCTCCCCACTGTTACCCAATATATATATATATATACACATTCGCATGACGCCATATGCGGTGCATTACAAACTAAATTAGATTTTAGCTGCACTAATAACGCACGCACGGCGGCGACGCGCATTAATAACAACGAACTGCGGAGGAATTCGGACGAGAACGAAAAGTAGTCGAGGATCTCTCGCAACGATCAATTTCGACCGTATCAGAGGCGGGACTGGTGCACCGTGGCGAGTCTGGGTCGACTTGGCGCCGCTCTCTCTCTCCAACTAGGGTCGTTGCAGCGAGCGCAACCGCAAGGCCACCCCCCACACCTCGCACACCCCCATAGAAACGTATCGTCGTGCACGACTCACCCCAGTTTGAGATGCTTGACCTCGCCGATCGAGGGATTGTCGGTCTCGTCCTCGCCGCTTATGCGCACCACCCCCTCGTCGACCGAGACGCTCTCGCCCTTCTCGACGTAGTCGGCCAGATCGGCAAAGTCCTCGTGGGGTTGACCGGTCGTGGTGGTGGCTGCGAGGGCTGCTCTACCGGGGCTCTTGGACACCTCGGTACCACCTGCCTCGGCTATGCTCGTGGGCTCGGGTCCCGAACCCGAGGCCAATTCCTTACTGGCGTTCAGTCGCTGCAGGAACTTTCGCCTGTGCGTCCGATACATAACGTTGACCTAACGTACATTGTTTCGCTCGTGCGTCGCTCGCGTCTTTGGGGAACTGCTGACTTTCCGAGGCTGTTATTAAGAGGTTCGTGCACCTCGGCAATGTGACTCGCGCCGGCAGCGCATATACCGGTATTATATATATACGTTAAAATTCTACTGTACCGAATTCAATAGACCGTTCATTCGAGAACCAATGTCATCCAATGTCTTCGTCTCGGAATCTAAATCCTTTAAAATAGAATTTTGGGATATCGCAGAAACAGACTCGTTGTGAAACGCGTTTTGATCGATGGCATATATATATATAACAAGGATAGAAATACAAAAGTACCCAATAGTCGAGCAGTCCCAGCGAACGAAGCACGGAGTCTAAATCCATCTAGGAATTCGGAAGGATGCTTGGTGCGACTCACCTGAAATTGTTGTAGACCGTGTCGCGCTGGGGATCCTCGGCCATTCTGACCCTGCCGTGGCTGGGCAGCAGATGATGTCCGCTGTAGCCAAGATCCAACTGCAGATCCATCACGAGGAGCAGGGTAAAGACTATGGCGAATCCGGCGAGGCAGAGTATCATCCTCTCTCTCAATCTGACGAATCTCGCAGCCATCTTGACGGTAGTGGAGTTCATCCCGGGGCCCTCCTCCAAAGCTCTCGTCTGCCGCTGTTGCAGCTGCTTCGGCTGCTGGAGCTGCTGGAGCTGCGGGAGCTGCGGATAGCGCGTCTCGCCGATAGCGAGTAGCTCGGCGCGCAGCTTCGGAGCTGGTCGCAGCCGCTTATCGTCCAAGCTGCTCGACGCCCCACCAGTTGTCCTCGAGGTCCTCGTCGGGCTGCGGCTTAGAGGCTGTCGCCGCTGCTGCTGCGAGGTCGTCGTCGTCGTTGACGTTGGTGCCGCTGCCGCTGCCACTGCCACTGCTGCTGCTGCTACGGCTGCCGAGTGCGCAAGTAGGCATCGCGACGGCGAACGATCCTCGGGCTCTGGCGAGCACTTGGCCTTGCGGGCTGCCTCGGATCTACGCTTCTTGCGCCTCGGGGCTGCTACGGGGCTCCTGCTGCTCTGCTCTCCCTCGAGCCTCTTGATGCGGCTCTCCGAGCCTTCTGATGGGACAGAGAGCGAGATGCAAGGTCAACCTGAGCTTAGTATACCTCCTCGTCCGAGACTCATCGGCGAGCGTGACTTTTTCTCCATTCTGACCGAGCCTCCGACCTTGTTCGATTCCGCGACCGATTAGTATTAGTAATATATGGCTCTGCCGCGACCGCGATTCCAGCCATCCCATTCTTTTACCAAGAATATACACTATGCTGTACATATATATACTGTTTTTGAATATATACAGACGAAGATAAGATATAATAATGTGAATAATGTGTGTATATAGCGACGCGAAAACAAGCTAACCGTTGATGCAGTTGCCCGCGAATTGCATATACGTGCACATATTGTGTAAATAATAATCGAAGAGCGCGATCGAGCCAATAAAAAAGAAGTATATCGCATCGTGAAAACACACACTTATATCCACACGGCGCGACTTCATTAGTTTGCACAAACGCGCACGTAACAATGTCCAAGTGCAAAGTTATCATTAATCATCCGGAAATTCATTCCTGTATAGGAACAAGTGATCAACCGAATAACTGTAAATATGCCGCGGAGGTGTCTTACCTGAAACGGGAGCGTTAACTGCTGCGGTATCGCGATGAAGTAGAGGCGGCTTGACCAGTCGTTTCCTGGTGCGACTGAATCTCCCGACTAGTCTATCGAGGAAGGAGTCACTGTTGTCGATCACGCGATTGCGCTGATGAATCCCCTGCACTACTGCGGCATCGGTACTAGTAGCGGAAGATGTCCGGTGGTGGTCCACTGCACCGGTCCGCGGCGGTGGTGCGCGTGTTGCGCGACTCGCGGCGCATGATGCCTCGGCCAGACTTTCTCATGCGCGTCTCTTCTTCATATATGCCTGTATCTCTATATACCCGCGACTATTCTACGATGTTACTTGATTTTTACCCCGTCGTCTATATGTATGTGCATAGATCGGTGTAGTCGCGGATAATTTTACTTGGAGCTGCGGAGTCGAGAGATGCTGCGTGACTGCTGACGGGCTGCGAACAAAAACATGATGCATCGTACGCGTCTTTATCGTTTATCTATGTAGTAGCTTAAGCGGCTGTATATGCGCGCGCTTAGGACTTGGCAGCCTCGCCGAGAGAAGATTGTACATCTACGTATCATAGGTGTGTAAACGCTCGAGGATGATTCGAGAATCTTGTTTGACAATATCGATAAAAATATTTGCTCACTGTAGTCGAAGAAAACACGGGGGGCGATAGACACTATAGATTTTGGATAATCTATACCGCGTCGACATAGCGGAAATGGTTCTGGCGACACCGGATTGTCGCGACCAACGCATAGATAAGGAGAGGAGGATTATGCGGCCCGACACATTTTTATTGCATTTCCGCGCATAAGCTTGGCCGCGAACGCGTAGACGCGTAGCGTACATACGGAGTCGCTCGAGGAGGCCTCCTCTGCGCGGCAAGCTAACCGTGCAGCGGTTCCCGAAAGCCACGTGTCGGATTAACCTTCCCCGCGCGCGCGCGCCATTACGCAACCTCCTTCTCCTCCTCCTCCTCCCTGAGGCCCCTCGCTCGCCCCACGCGCATGTATTAATTACCAGCGATAAAACGTGTGTTTTCGCAAGTGCTACTCGTCATTGTGTATACCTCGGTGTGCGTGTGTGTATTTCTCTCTCTCTCTCTCTCTCTCTCTCTCGCTGCCTGTGTATGCACACAAAGCGCGCTTAATAGTGGATGTTTATTCGGCTCGTTGAATTTACCGATTGATGCATTGAAAGCTACACTTTGCGTGCGTGTCACGACGTCTATATATCTGACTTTTCCCCATTGTATCGTGTGCACCTTTACGATCATCAGGTTCGAGAGCTTGCACTTGAATTCCCTGATGCATTGCATCGAGCTTGCGAGGCTTTGTTGTGTGTGTGTGTGTGTGTGTGACATTGTGAGAAAAACTTCAATAAAAATAATTATCTACAGTGAGTGACATAAAATCCTGTCGTTATAATCACAATATTTATATATATATTATATATATATATATGTATAATCATTTTTACGCACTAATTAGATAAAAGATTCTGCAATTATTCGAAAAGAAAGAA
>UELU01133523.1:0-14136 GCA_900490025.1 Megastigmus dorsalis
CACTCAATATATATATGTGTATGTGTGTCTCTGTGTGTGTGTGTGTGTGTGTGTGTGTGTGTGTGTGTGTGTGTGTGTATAATTGTATCGTATAGCAGCGAGGAGATTACTTTGTATTTCATTATTCTCTTCATACAGGTGAAGCATTAAAGGAAAGTTGGGGGTAGGGGGGCGAAGCGCTGCCAGAACTTAATTAGTCAAGTTTTACAAGCCCCGCGATAATCAAGAAAGTTTATAAATATTTTTCCGCTTAACAAGCCCGAACTGCTTGTGTTAGGTTTGCAGAGCTGCAGTAATAGCGTAACGGTAATATCGATTTTACTTATCAATGACGCAAAATTATTCAAAGTATTTAGATTGTACGAATCACCTTACGAGAAGCGAATTAATCTTCAAGCTGTATATATTATATTATTGAAACCTCTACGGCGAAAGCAAGAAAAGGTATAGCATATGGTCTTGTGAGTAAATATACTGTGGACTAGAATTAAGTTTGATTAGTTTGATGTGAATTTTATTAAAAATCTTGCAAGTCTATAAAAAAAAACTACAAAAATACTGAAGCTCCAGAATAAATTTGTTTTAATTTGATAGTTTATCTTTTGTTTGAGCATAATTGCCTTCATTGGTACTAACACATTATTTTCGGCCCTCGCAAATTTCTTAATTTCACTTGTACACGTTTCATTCGTTTATTTCGACAGATAATTGTCTTATAATGTCATGGATCACTTATAATATCACCTTCTTTCACTTGAAACAGATTTGAAACCTTTAATCAATTTGTCTATAGCACATTTCGATACTAGTGCGGTAAAGTGATTTTAACCTCTTGCGAATGTTCACGAAGGTAAAATCTGTTTCTGGCACATGCATCGAACTGTATTTTATCGTACAACGTGTGAGAAAAAATGAGTTTTGCACGGAGTGCCATAAAAATTTTTCGTATCCATCGCTCAATTTAAATTAAAATGAACAAAGTAGGACAATCCCAATATCTCGAAAACTCATTAAAATGAATAGCTCTGCTTCAATCGTAGCAGCTACCACCTTATCAAACACGAAAAAAAAAACGTGGCCTCGCTAAAGCTCCAATCCCTTCGCGATTGCCAACAAGCCTTGGCAGCACTTCCCTATCATCAACTGCATCTATTGCCAGTAAATATCAGCAATCCGCTAGTGAGATTAGCGCTTTTAGCACAGTATATACGATGTCTTTTCAACCCTCGCAGGAGGACTATATACTATACTTGATCCGGAAGCTCTCATAATGGGTCCAAGTCAATTGCCGAGATAACCAGCCACGCGGCATTTTGTCGCGGGGATTCGAGCTTCTAATCTCCGAGCACCGCTGGCGGGTGTATATAAGTCCGTCTTAAGTCGCGCGGTATAATGCACAAGGCAGCCGCGAAGACGAGGAGGCTTATATGCTGGCGTTAGCCACTCGCTGCCTCGCGGCCAAGCGCTAAATGTAAACTAGCGTGTGTTGCGTTTGCGACAGAGATTTTCTTCTCACTGAGACAATGTTGGTTCACCTTATCTTCTGCGGCTACGCGAGTGGATGAATGGTTGACAGTATTTATATAGTTTGGATATTGATACTCGCGCAAAAATTTTAAATATTGTTGAGGTATGGGAAGTAGTGCTGCTCGTGGTATTATTCGAAGTATTGATGAATTCGCGCTTCGTCTAGTGGGAGAGCTCTTGCGTAGCTAATTTTTTTAATAACAAAATAATATTAAGTAATTATTAATTTATAGTAATTTTTCATAAAAAACACTATTATAAATTTTTCACCTTTGGCAGTCTGTGATTGGATGACTAGAGAATGTTTTTTCGTGTAGAAAGTGGTCATGTATTCGATAAATTACTTCTTCGATTGAGGAATCTTTTTGTTGCGTATTCATTTTGTATGCGGTGAATGAATAATGTGATGCGGAGCTATTAGGATAACTATATTTTGATAAACAATGCTCACAGCGTATGAGATTTTACCCGAAATGTAAATTCACAAATCTAACGTCCATCGGTAGACGATTGAAACCCATTAATTTAAAATAAAATTGATGAAAAAAGATTATTTCGGGAAAATTCGCCGAAGATTAAGAAGTCTGACCGCACTCTACTGTTACTACTGATTTTTTTACAATCAAGAAGTAATACAAAAGTTCTATTGTAAGCAATGGTTTTTGAAAATTAATCGTACATCTATTGAAAGTTTATTCAAAATGCTTTAGATTTAGGAATCGTCGAAGCCAATGTCTAAGCTCTGAAGTGGATAAAGGGTACGGTAAGCTCGGAAATCTACTGTGAAAAATATTTAATTTAATTTTATGATTGCATTATGATAGGTTTCGCTAGTTAAGTGGCTTGTGATGGGACATCTTTGCATTTCTGATCTGCAAATTATTATTTAGGCAGTCGTTTGCTTGTACGAACATCTACAACACACGATTTAATTCATCATAGAGGCATTTCACATCAACTCTATCAGCCGCGGCGCGCGAGCGTCAAAACACGCTACATTGAACGCGTGTTTACGGTACTTAAATGAACTTATTCAAAACATGTAGTACATGAATTTTATGTATTTTTTCCTCAGCTTTCCAACGGCGTGAATAGTTTTTCCGAACTTTTTTATTTTCACCTTTAAAAAACATAAAACATGTTATATCTCTAAAAGTATATTTTTAATATTTTTTTTATGCTTCCAATCGAAAGCTGACAAAATTTGACGTAGTAAATAACGTTTTCCACAGAGTGGAAATGATATTTTGAGTAAGAAATGCAACGCGAAAGAGTAGACGCACCACCGCTTCAGCGCGCTGTTCCGCGCACGAATTCGACTCGCTTACTTACATGCGTACTAGGTAACTATTGATTTTTATTGCAATTCTAAAATTGTTTAAGCAATAATCTTTTTTGTTCATTTCTTCCTTTTTTATGTTTTAGTTATTCTGGTTTTTAATGTCGAAATGTTTTTCTTCTTTGTGCTTGATTTTCTTTCGTAGGAAGTTACAGTATGGGTTGTTTTACTTTTTTTCAGTTTAACAATTTTTTTCGGAAAAATATTATATTCTGAACTTAAAGAAGTTTTTTTTAATTTCAATTTTCTTCCACTGATTGGAATAATAGCATGGAATTGTAATGTTCCTGGAATAGATTTAGCTTTTTCTAGTCTTGGTTTTAATTTCAGTGCAGTTTTTTCATAAGATTCTTTACTACTGTAAAAAACTTTTATTTCTTTACAATAACTTTGAGCCCAATTAAAAAGATCTTCTGGTGTTAAAATCCGAAAATTGGAAGAAAGTTGCAAGCTCGTTCGTTTTGCGCCTGTACCATCGTATGCGCCTTTATCGTGTGCAGTTGCAAAAAATGCCATTCTGCTGGAATACCAAAATCTTCCTCGTGGTAATGAAGATTTTCAAGATTACGTTTATTTTTGAAGTGCTGACCTGCTCCATCTGTTAAATAATATATTTTTTTACTGTGAAACTAGTTAGAAGATAAGATATTATAATCTTTTGATACTCATAAACAGAAATAGTGTCGCGGTTTAAATTATCAGAAATAATTGCAATGCTTACATGTTTAATCTCAGAATTTTCTTTATAATAAGCTACAGTTATAAAAACAGTGGCTTGATTATTATTCCAGTGAAACGATTGCGTAGAATTTTGAATAACAAATGCATAATTTTCAGCAAAATCACACGAAACAAGAAATTCTCCCTCTTGGAGATTATTTTTTAATTCATTAACAAAAAGCGATAGTTTCTTAGTAAAAAAATCGTGACTTTTTAATTTCATTAATTTTTCACAAATTGCGACTCTTTCGCGTTGTATTTCTTACTCAAAATATCATTTCCACTCTGTGGAAAACGTTATTTACTACGTCAAATTTTGTCATCTTTCGATTGCAAGCATAAAAAAAATATTAAAAATATACTTTTAGAGATATAACATGTTTTATGTTTTTTAAAGTTGAAAATAAAAAAATTCGAAAAAACTATTCACATCATTGAAAAGCTGAGGAAAAAATACATAAAATTCATGTATTACATGTCTTGAATAAGTTCATTTAAGTACCGTAAACACGCGTTCAATGTAGCGTGTTTTGACGCTCGCGCGCCGCGGCTGGGAGAGTTGACGTGAAATGCCTCCATATCAAAAGGATCTTCATTCCCTGCTATTCGAACAGCAATCGAAACATCGAAAAGCATAAAACGCAGCTCAGCAAGAGTTAAGCAAATATATACTTACAGCCAGAGGCGCAAACGAGGCTCGATGGAATGCGACACTTGAGTTAGAGCGTGAAAGCATATATGCTATAGCTAGTTTAGCTATAGCTAATATATGCTATAGCTAAACTTTATGTGCAGCCGCGGCAAAAAGTGTCTGTATAGAGATACGCCGCTAAGGAAACAGGCGGAAAAGTATGTAGAAGAAGTAGGAGGGAGAGAGAGAGAGAGAGAGAAAGAGAGATAGAGAGAGAGAGAGAGAGAGAGAGAGAGAGTGAGAGGGCCATCGGAAAGTTAAAGCGGCGAGTGAATAAATTTCAATGTGATTTCGGGGAGGGGGGGGGCGAACTGTACCTCCTTTGTACAGCAAGAAGTCACGAGATAAGGTATCGAATTTATGGAGCCAGCCAAGTGTTTAGGTAGTCGCTTGGAAGCCACTTTTTGCTCTGCTCAGAGAGAGAGAGAGAGAGAGAGAGAGAGAGAACTAAAAACTTGTAAACGTCCAGCTGAGAAAGAGAGGAAGGGACTGTAGGCTCAGCCAATTACTCGTACTGCTTAATTACTTTTCCGTCGCGGCCGCCAAGGATAATCCTCTCTCTCTCTCTCTCTTTCTCTCTTGTGGGCTTTCGAGATTAGACGTGATATTTAAACGAGCCTCTTTTCTGACTTCTTGTGTCTCGGGGCCGAGAGAGGAGAGCCCACGCGGGAGGCTTCAGAAGGATTAATCTTCGACTTTAGCTACATGACAGTGTCCCGTGTGTATAGCTGTTGTCCTGGAGATACTATGGGATCACGCGCTCGCTCGCGTGTGTGTATGTGTGTGTGTGTGTGTGTGTGTGTGTGTGTGCGCGCGCGAACTGCCAAGGGGGACATTTACCTCGTTAGGCCTTTAATCGGCGTATTAACCTTAAACGCGCTACCGAGACCGATACTTAATTTATCGTATTGGATGATAATAGTTGGCTAACGGATGATGTCTGCTGCTATTGCGTGCTTTGGTTTACGATGTGTTTTAACCTTTTTTTAGAAAAGCTCCGTCAGGTGGCTAACCTAGATTTAGCTACGCACTCGTACATCGCCGATAATTTTCCCTTTTCAAACGACCAAGATAATCGAGAGACGATGATCGGAAAAACAAGGAATAGAGAGCTGTGAACGCTTCCGTACAGTTATTCAAAGCTGAATATTCAAGTTGAAGGAAATAATGGAGGAGCGCAGCCACCAAGGTCGCTTGTTTCGCTGCCGCGCGCGGCCCACTTCCTTCTCTCTCTCTCTCTCTCTCTCTTTCTGCCCCCTTTCCACCCTCGCCACCCCTTTCTCGCTCTTCTCATTCAATTAGATTCCCCGGAAAATCTAATTTAAAACGAGCGCCGGCTTTTCCGTTTGTACGCTCGCGGTGCTGTTACCTTCCAGCCATTTCTGTGTACGCGCCTCTCTCTCTCTCTCCCTCTCTGTGTATGTGTATACACAGAGGGTAGAAGCCGCTTATATTTCTCAGCACGAGGCAACCTTCGCGCACCTATAGCCAAGTAAAACTTCTTAGCCTCTCTTTTCCGCCTCCACCGCCGCCGCTACCACCGACGCCGACCATCAGCGGGCCCGAACAAATACTAGCGAATGCTGCAGCTCTAGACGAATGAACCAAATCCCCCCTCCCTCGTCTTCACTGGCAGTGTTTGTTTGCTTTTTTTTTGCTTAGTTTGTATGAGCTATTGTTGTTTTGTTTTTGTGGAGATGTTTCACACGAGGAGTTAGATGTGGATGTTGTTAATGGAGCGGTGCAAGAAGTTGAGTTGGCGTCACTGAGCTGTTTTGTTTCGAGCGATATTGAATATTTCCTGATTCATATTGATATGTGGTATTGGTTGGTCATTATTTAGGAAAATAGACATGGAACAACGGCGATGCTGGACCTAGAAACAGTTTCGCTTTAACGTTGAATGAAATTATTCAGTTGAAATATGCTTAAGTAAATACAGTCGGGTACGGTAGGACGGTTATTTAACCCTTTAATACATACATTTTTCGGTTCGTTAAAATGACTTGAAAATTCTTACTCGGGGGTTTTTGGGATCGCTGATAACAAATCTGAAGTCAGAATATTAAAATTTGCAATCCAATATGGCGGATTTAAAATGGCGGATGC
This sequence comes from Megastigmus dorsalis, assembly GCA_900490025.1. Lineage (NCBI taxonomy): Eukaryota > Metazoa > Arthropoda > Insecta > Hymenoptera > Megastigmidae > Megastigmus > Megastigmus dorsalis. The sequence continues at coordinate 6,387 of UELU01133523.1, forward strand.
AATTTTTAAAAAAAAATCTAAAGTAAAATTATTAAATTATTAAATTATTACAAAAAAAAAAACAAAAAAAAAACAAAAAAAACATGGAACTAGAAACTTACCACGTCCTTGTCGTTAGTTCTGGGTTTAGCCAAGAGTAAGTACTTTCAATATGATAGTTTCTACAATAAAGTATACAATTTTAACCTCTCTTCTCTGTATTTGCATCTGTCATTTCCGATTTTCAATATTCTGAATTCAGATTCGTAATCAGCGACCCCAAAAATCCCCGAGTACAGATTTTTAGGGTCAAATACCTATTTTTTTGGCAAATTGCATCCGCCATCTTGGATTGCAAAATTTTATTTTTCTGAGTACATATTCGTAATCAGCGACCCCAAAAACCCCGGAGTACAGATTTTTAGAAAGATCGAATGAAAAACAAAGTAGAAAATGATTTTTTTGTAAAAGAACAGATTTTTTTGCAATTTGTTTATTTATAACTATTATGCTAACAAACAAATTCACATTTTCATTGCTATCTATTATAGAGAAACATCTTACCTATCCAATAAGTATACTATCACCATTGTACACGTAAAAATAAAAGTTTTATGATAAAAAAATCTCAACGATCTAGGTGGGACAAAAACGTCCCACTATGCGTCAAAGGGTTAAAACTAAAGTTCCGAAATCGCCTGTGGATTTCTTGAATTTAATTTTAAAAAATCGAAAACTGAAGATCGATGAGAAACGCAGCCGCAATTCGCTGACTTTCAAGAAGCGCAAACCTCCGTCGTATACTAAATTCCCGTACACTTGGCGTCGGCATACACGCCATCGCGCGTTTCAGCAGTTGCAATGGCTCGACGAGCACGTGAGAGCAACTTTTGGATGACATTTACCGCGTCGCGCTCGTCTGCATATAGGGAGGAAGAGAGAGAGAGAGAGACAGATGAGAGAGAGACGAGACATATATGGTCCAGCTATACACGGAGTCTGCGGAATACGCATTTGCCTCGCAGTAGAATTACGAGCCTCGTAAAGCTGCCGCGTAACACCCGAAGCTGTTTCGGCGACTTCTCTCCCTCCTTAACCTTCTCGAATTTTCTTGTCTCCCGCCTATACAATACCGTGCGTTCGCGCGTCGTAAGCTGAGGCCTGGAATCAAAATTATTCTTTTTTTTTTAAATCTTTTTTATTACGCGCATGGCACATGGAGATATTGCAGAAGGTGGTAAATGAACGTCATCAAAATGATAACAAGGATGCGATAAGCCAAGCTTAACTATAAAATTAGTAATACCAATAAGTGAATTACAGGATTATTGAATTTGCGAAACAGTTGAAATAAATCGCACGAGAGATTTGGAAAAAAATTAAGAAGGTTAAATTATTCATTACTCGGCATCGGAGTTGGATTGATTTATCGTAATCTCTAATAGAAGTGTCCAATTATCAGAAATTCTTCAAAATAATATATCTTCATCTTGACCTATATTTGGATGTCGGCCTTATTGACAATTTTTATTCTAAGTGAATTCTATGTAAATCGTAATTCAGCAATTCGATATTAAAATATCAATATTAGTTTAATAATTCGCGTGAAAAATAATAGTTTAAACTGAATTGTCTTAGAAAATCTTTTGGATTAAAGTATCGAAACAATACATTTAATTAAGGAATATTGAGCGAGATAAATAATTTTTTAAAATCACCATCTGAAATATTAATATTCATCGTTCCTGAAAACCAATAGAAAAATAAGCAAGAAAAATAATTTATAAAAACATGAACCATCCCATTCCTTAGCAGCCGACAGTTCGAACGTTAAATCTTCTTTCATCAGTTCGATAAGCGCGTTCTGGAAATTCGTAGAACCAGAAATGCACCTATATTTCACTTCTCGCGGCAGCACAGTACTTATTAGAAATTCGTGGAAGCATGGAGAATTTCACCGTCAAAGTATATACATATACATATAGACAGTAAGTGCTGCAGAAGCGTAGGTATTTTGTCGTATTGAATTATCTTCAGACGCGGATAATGCAAGCAGTGAATGGGTCGAGTGTTAGTAAGCGAGTACAAGGAAGAGAGAGAGAAACGTATAAACTAATTAGTCTGACATATATATATATATATATATATAACCTTTTCTCTCTCTCTCTCTCTCTCTCATTGTCATCCTGCCTACTATACAAATCGACTCTTGGCTATATAAGTCGTATAAATCAAGGATATGGCAGTGGAACCAGAGGTGCAGGCTGCACAGCTATGGTTTATGTATATAATACGCTTGACAAAGTCACTCCATGTTCTCCCGCAGTCAAGTGACAGATGAAAGAGGACGACGCTCCGATTTACATCAAAGTGGAGAGAGAAAGGGAGAGAGAGAGAGACGGTGAGTAGACTATTGGCATGCGCCTCCTGTACTTGACTGATTGTTAATTAGTCTTTCAGCGCAAGACACGATGCCAGTCTCGCGTCTCTCGATCTCTGCATATAGCCTCGTTTCCGCATCTTTAAGCCACGAGCACTTTCTCCTTCCAGCTGCTACTTTTCTCTATATTTTCGGGGAGGAGGCTAAGGCGACGAGGCAAAAATTATTTCTTGTGATTTTTCAGGACCGAGCGAGTGAGCGAGAGGGTGATAGAGCCTTTTTCAAATTCCCATCGCGCCTCGAGGAGTCCCTTGTTTGTGCAAAGCATCTCTCACTCCTTTTCCTTAATTATGACAGGCCTCGCTTCGTAATAAGGTAATTTAAACGCATGACTTAGGTATCCGAGTATATGTATATATATACATGCGTATTTCCGGTGCGTGTGTACGCCGAGAGAGAGAGAGAGAGAGAGAGAGAGAGAGAGAGAGAGAGAGTAAGCGGATTGGTCCAGTGCGGTCGGCAGTTCTCGACGTTGAGAGGGCTTTCCTCTCCTCTCTCTCTCCCTCTCTCTCTTTTCAACGGAAAATTACGATTCGCCACGTCGCGCTGTTATTACGCCTAGCTCGTGAGTTAGTGGCGGCCAAAAACTAGTTACTGCACTGCAGCCGAGCACCGCGAGTGCGATGCTATATATTTGTTCAGTCCTGCTGCCGCTGCTGCTGCCGCTGCTGCTGCCACTGCTCGGCGGGAGCTTTTTAGCTGCGGATGGTATAAGAGAGGGATGAGGGAATTGGGACTGGTGCGATCGATCTTTGCTTAAAATTACGCGTCTATACGATAACAGATCACTTTTGGGAAATGCATTTTTTGACGAACCCTGTGAAAAATCCGTTTCGCCTGAAACGAAACAAAATCAAACAACTTTTCAAAGCAGCAATGAAACGGAAATCCAATACACAGGTCCGCATCGTCGCACTGTCGTATCTCTTACCCCAACCCTCGATTACCGCCTCCCATCCTCCGTACAACTTATCGCGGCTGCAAAAGCCGCACGCGTAAGAGCGTCATGAGTATTCACCTCGTGCATCAGTTACTCATTTTCACTCGCTCTTCCCGAAAAAAAATCCCGTCTTTTCCCGTATAGCCGCGCCTGTCATCCATGAGCATCGTCAAGCCTCTTCTCTCTTGCGCCCGCGGCGAAAGTTACGAGAGTTGCGTGTGAACGAACGCGAAAGAGGGAGAGAGGGAGAAAAAACCGGAAGCTTGCAGAGAGGCGATCCGCTGCGCGGGGTAAGCTGGCTTTTATTAGTTTGAACAACAAGGCCGTTATGCCTCCTGGTAAGTGCTGGACCAAAACGCTGGATATAACGGGGCTCGAGAGTTTGCGTGCCGGTGAAGATTACTTTTTAAACTATTGGATTATTATGTATTATTGGGCGTGTGTGTGTGTGTGTGTGTAGCGACAAAATTTTTGAGTACGAGGTGTGGATTTTGCTTCGTCTGAGATTTTGTGTGAAAAAAATATCGAGCGAGCTTTCAATACTAGTGGAAACACGAACAATATAATTATATATATGCAGATAAGATTTAATATGCTTTTGTAAACGTGAAAAGTACTACTACTACTGTATCGCATGCTCGCGTATATAAAGTATCCGATTTCTTCGACGTGAAAATTCATTATCTATCACTGGAAGAGAACAAAAACCTCGGAACTGTGCGTATAAACTTTCCTCTGCGGCAACAAGGACCGAAAGAGAGAGAGAGAGAGGGAGAAAAGTCACAACGGAATCCTCCCATCCGCTCTAACCACTTTAAAGACTCCAAGCGAACAAAGTAAGTCGACGAGGCGAAGCACATCATTCCCGTCCCGGCAGATAAGAACAAAACGATAAAATGGAAAAAATTAAAAAGACAGAGAGAGAGAGAGAGAGCGAAGCACAATAAAGCCCCGCGCGCCCAGCCTCGTTTAATCAGCATTCATTACGTCCGAGCGCTGCGGCTCAATAAAGATTCCCTTATCGTTGGCAGACGCGTGAATACGCGGCTTGGAGGAGGGGAGAAAAAAAAAGAAAGAAAGAACGCAAAAGCTGTACGCGTGCGAGGCGTGATTTCCGTTAATATGCGGGCATAACTTTGTCCGCAGAGCTTAACGGACCAGAAACTGCCCCGGCGAATCTAATAAAAGTTGGTCAGCGTAAAACTGACGCGCTTCTCTCTCTTCTCGCACCCTAACGAAGAATCCGAGGGAAGAACTTGAATTTGCGCTGCTGCTGCTGCTGCTGCACATGTGTGACGTAAAGAGAGAAGTGACACGTCGCAGTTCTGGCTTATTAAAGCAGATTCACCTTAATAAACAACCTCGTGAAAAGTGGTGGGGAGGGGAAGGTTAGCCGCTGGAATTCTAAATGAGTCCGGGGGGTGAGTGTGTGACGTAGGGCGTGTGCATATTGTCGAAAGCGGAGGAGATGGAGGAAAAATTGCTTGGAAGATCTAAAGCTTCTTTTGCTTAATTTCTTTTTTTAAAACTGCTTAACAATTGTCATTATTAGCGGCACATTATTTCAAATTCTCTCCTTTATCGTAATAAATGATTTATATCTGTTATTTGGAATAAATGTTAAGCTCTACAAATGATCTCGCATTTATCCATTTTACTGCGTTTACTGTATTATTATGGGCTTTTATATATACAAATACGGCATAATAGGTAGCAATCAATAATAGCTATTGTTAGCTTATCGTTTGCGCGTGTAACGTGCATTACATAATAAGGTTAGCGAAACAAGTTTGAAACAAATTAAATTTATTTAATATCCGGTTTAACGATGACGATATAATTATCGTATTGAACAATCTATTATTTTATTCACCTCAATTTGCATCAACAGTTACATTTACGTAAGTTATTAACCTAAAAGTAATTTGATGGCATCACTTGTATTTGTATTATATTATATTCTCAAAGTCGACCCGAGGATCTTTACTTACAGCTTACTAACTATAACGATGATCATCCACAATAACAATGAAACAACAACAACAATCTTATCTGTCTTCGACATTCGAAGAAAGTAACATCGCCATCTTCGGTTATAATCAGGGGAGCACTTGAGTTTACGACGAACTCGAGATACAAGAAATTTTCGTGTACACACAGATACAGAGAGAGAGAGAGAGAGAGAGAGAGAGAGAGAGAGAGAGAGAGAGAGAGCCCCTGATGCATCTCCATCTTGCGCGGTGAAAAAAAGCGCCCCGGTGACTTTTGGCGAGTGACCGCGAGCAATGACATTATTTCGCAGCCTCGGGGCCAGGCGTAGATAAGCGCCGGCCGAGTAAGAGAGAGGAAGGGAGTCAGAGAGAGAGAAAGAACGAAAGTGCGAGCCGATAAAAAGCTTTTATTACCGGCAATTAGGATAAGCCCATTGCCGCCTTCTCTCCCTTCCCTCTATCCCATATACCCTTCTTCCTTCTTTTTTGTGCCTCTCGCACCCGACTCTTTCATTATGTACCTGAGCCCAGTGTCCTTTCTTCTTCCTCCCCTTTTTCTTTTGTTTTATTCTTTCGAAATACAGAGAAGTCGCCTGCGTGTGCGTTTTTTGCATCGGTCACTTTATGGTGCATCAGAAAAAGGACCTGAAAATTGTTTCATCCACCGTATAGATATTTTAATCTTGGACTCGACGTATCTTGCAATACTAAACTTTTTAAAGCTTGGCTTTAAGGTAAAAGTCGAAATTTCGTAGATCTTAGAATATGTTAATATAGGTTTTGTCTTAATAGTTCTGATATTATCCCTTTTTGTTATCTCCTATTATCAACCATATCTGGTTAATGAAATAGTACATTTTGTAACGAGGGAGAAGAATCGCTCTTGATTTCTGTGGGTAGGTTCGCTCTGATCACCCGGCAGTTATCATTCGAGGGAATTATCGACTTTTCTCCCGAGTTACATACAGTACTTTATTCCCATCTCAACTATCACGTTTTTCACTTGGAAAGTGGTAGCAGCGCAAATATTGTATATTTTTAATAAATGTTGCATGTAATATTGAAATGAATCGTTTAAAAGATATTTGGCTAAATATGTATAAATTCACTTTTCTCCCGCAATGAGCGCAAGATCAGTTAAAGGAAACAAGTCTAATTTTCTTCCCGTTTTTCAGCGTAAAAACTGGTCATTTCTGTTGAGATGTGGATGAACATTATTGATAAACATCAGATAGTTTCCGAAATTACTGACACCGTTGATCAATGTTCATCCTCTTTGTTTAACCATATTTCTTTGATAAAGCTCATATTCCGAATAATCTCTTTTGCGCAAACGCGTTAATTCAGCACACATCTCCGAAATATCGCGTCATTTCCTTAACGGCAAAGACGTATCTCGCGGCAGGTATTTAAAAGCAAGCCTCTCCCTCGGCCCAGAGGACAATCAAGAAACAGGCAGCGGCTCGTCCAACTTTTAGTCGTATAGCCAGGACACCGCAATCTCCTGGCCTCCCCCAAAAAACGAGAGCCGCTACTCGACGTCGCCTCGCTCGCAGCCAAAACGAATTATACTCGCGCGAGCGTCGCGGTCTCACCTTCGCCTAATAAACCGCTCCCCTCTAACGTCCTTCGCAAAACCGCGCTATCCTTGCCAACACGGGAAATTACGTACAAACTCCAAAACGATTTGCTAAAACATCCTTCCTAGCCGAGCGGTTGCGCGCGACAAAGTCTGAAGTCTGAATTGTAGTTTGAAACGTGACGAGGAAATAGAGCCGTGGCGGCTTGTCACACGGGCCCCGAAATTAGAGAGGCGAAAATCAGAGGGATGCAGCGGTATAGCGTCACCGGCATCAGCCTGCGATATCAACGAAGAAAAAGAAGCCCTGGGATGTGGTTGGCGGCACTGCCAAACGATAACTGCCTGTCGGGCTTTGCGCATTAGCACCGAGGAGCGAGGATGTAACGTAACGCGTTACGGCATATATAGCACCTAACGTATACACGCGTACGTGTGTGACGCGCTCGTTGGGCGCACCTTTCCTCCTTCGCGTCTACATCATAATGTAGAAGGCAGCTCTTTTGCTCCGATGCCAAAAGGAGCCACGGAGTGGGAAGGGCCAAAAAAGGTGTTTAATCCAACGCTATAGATGGGGGAGCTTTTGTCCAAGCGATAAATGTCGCGCGAGGATACGCTTTAGACTCATTCGGTCGCGCTCGCTTTCTTGGCTCGTTACACCGCAGCTTTTGATAGCGAGCCGGTTCGCGTCCCGCTTCGCGGACTGTTTGTTGCGCTAGCGGGCCAAAGTTGAGGGACCATAAACGTTGTTTTTGGGGAGGTCGAGGAGCAGCTAGAGCTCAGGAGATTAAGAGAGAGGAGAGCAGAGAGAGAGAGAGAGA
>UELU01133527.1:0-45449 GCA_900490025.1 Megastigmus dorsalis
TTGTTACACTGTCCCGGCTTCTTCACGGACTTTTACCACGCTCAGCGAAGGAAAAACTTGGGACCCACGCTCAGCGGAGAAATATTACATGATACTGTAACTTTACATTGCTGAGTCTATGAGTTTCACTGGTAAAGTTACCCGTTTTTTGTTACACTGTCCCGGCTTCTTCACGGACTTTTACCACGCTCAGCGAAGGAAAAACTTGGGACCCACGCTCAGCGGAGAAATATTACATGATACTGTAACTTTACATTGCTGAGTCTATGAGTTTCACTGGTAAAGTTACCCGTTTTTTTTTACAGTGTGGATGCATATTCGAACGTCGAACGTTCTTGACTCTTGAGCGTGAGAGCTTTATGTTCATTAGAAGTATGAGTGTGCTATAACGCAATGATCGTGGATATTCTTCCTTGTTTTTTTTTAGTTATTATTATTTATTGTTCAATTGAATAACTATTTTGAAAATACATATGCATTTCTAAATCAATTTCAAATTTTGTGTTTAATTTAGTTTTTGAGTTTTAAAAAAAAAACTATAATACATATAAGTAATTTAAAAAATATATGTATAAATGATACGTAATATAAAGTATCTTAGGGCAAAATAAAATGAAAAAATTTTTAACTAGTTAACAGAGCATAATATTATTTAATATTTTAAATTTAGCAATACGATTACAACTGTGATTAACTTATGGTATAACTTCCATTTCTCATCTTTTCTATACACCAAGAGAATTTGAAAAAAAATAGCACATTTCTGTTTTCTATACAATAGAAAGTGTAAAAGAACTGAAATGATTAAAAATCTATGTTGTTTAGAAACTTATTTTTATCTTTATTAGAAACTCACGAATCTTGTGAATATTTCTAAACTTACATGCTGTAACTTTGTTTGTTTTAGCGATACGAAAAGTATTATCAAATAAATATGTATTCCAAGAAATTCAATTAATTCAGATTTAAGACTGTTTTATAGATGCCTATTAATTAAAATAGATGCCTATGATAATTAACCAAATTGTTAATCATTTCTAAATGCCTATTTAAAGAGACAACCAAACAACAGTACATTTTGGCATAAAGCTAAAAATACCTTTCGCGAAAAATATTTATTTGAGTCAGACTTGTAATTTCCATCGCTGGAATGCCAAGTGTGTTAAGTTCGTCCATTTTTGCTGTACTGATTTTTAAATTTGTTTACAAGAGCGTCTCTCGTAATGTATAAAGAGATGCTAAAAATGAAAATGTGTTCAAATTAAGTAGCAAGCGAGGCATTTAAATATTTCGATGCGTTCCGTCGTTGCAAACCTCGAACTCAATATGCGAGCCTTCGGTGAAGTTAATTTTTTATTCAGATTTTGTCAGGCAAGTCTGAACATAAATTCGATAAGGTAGTTGACCCGGTTCTCGATAGCGACCCGGGTACCAATAATCCGGTTGTCGATAGTTTTTGTACAAATATTATTATATCTAATTATAGACATAATAAGTATTATATAAAAAAAATTATTCTTGAAAGAAAAAATATCAGTTAATTGTTTAATATAAAATTTGAATTACTCGCTCATGCAACGACTGGACAAAAAATAAAATAAAAGATAGCTCCTAATCAACACGATGCTGTCGGCCATTCTCGTTACGTACGGAGCTAAGATCATGCGTGGAGTTCAGAGCGTCGTTTTAACGTGTTTTTAGTCTTTTATACTTGGAACCAAGCTAAATCATCATTACGAAGTCATCATGGGCAAGGAGAAAAAGGTAGGATATAATTTATTTATAAAGAATTAATTTAATCGCGTTATCCGATAACCCCTCCTTGAATTGCGTGTGTGTAGAAATTCTCGATAGTTTGAAAGTGTCAAGTAACCTAACCTTAATTTTTCAGAGAAAATCTTCAAAAAAACCCTTACTCTATAGCAGATTTGCAAAAAGCAGTAGATAAAGTGAACAATAGAGAAGAAATTATAACACAAAATGCAACGATAAAGAAGATCCATTAATTCTACAGAAATTCAAAAATAACAATTTTCAAGAGGGGGCTGGTGAAATACAATATAAAGAGCTTTACAACTTTTGGTTGCGTGTATGCAAGAAGTTGAGTGAAAATAATGAAATGACAAATAACACCCCACCTGCAAATGCAATAAGCAACATTATAGTTGATGTGTTAGATGAAAATGATTCAAGTTTTTGGGAAGAAGTTTCTCAACACGATAACAGTAGTGTGGTTATTCAAGAACTCTCTGTAGACAATACTAGTTATAATCCTTTAGAAGATTCTAATGTTATAGTAGTTAATGCCAATCCAGTAAATCAAAATAGAGATGCAGTCGACAATGAGAATTTACTACCTGATATTGAATTTCTCTCCAGCAATGGTCTCAAGGATTTAAATAGTACAGAAAATACTAATGTGGCTCAGATAATTGGAGAACCAGATTCTAATAAGGTAAGTTGTAGTATAAAAACAAAACAAAACAGTAATAGTATAGATATAAGTTCTGATAAAATAAGTAACGTAAACATAAATCAATCCAAAACTTCTTCGACAACATTATCTGAATGTAAATCTGGTACGATTAAAACAGTCATTCCAACCTCTACACCTTCTACGACCACTCATATTTCAAGTACGCATAATTAATTACTATACAATAAGGATAGACATATCAGTGAGGGTAACAATATAAGTACCAACTTTTTCCTACTTTTAGATTCGACTTCAAAAGCAGAATCGGTGTTTAGGAGTACAGCAATTACAAATTATCTTTTTTATCCCAAAAAAAAAGAGGAAATTCAAATCAAAATTACCATTTGCCGCTACTGCTCCAGAATGGAGAGCTTACAACGAAGCTAAACAAAAAGAAAAAGAAGAGGCAGATAGGAAAAAGGATTTGAGAACAGTTCAAAGAGAAGAGAGAAGTAAAATTAAGTAAGAGGTTTATGAAAATCTAAAGCAGATTAAACCTAAAAAAATTGATTTACAGAATCAGATAAAGGAATTACAGTTATCAATTGAAAAGCATGAAGGCATAAAGACCCTTCTTTAATTAATGAAATTTTTCTTATCACTCATTTACAAAATATTACTGAATAAAATACTTAATAAGTCGACACTTTTCTTACGCTATCGAGAACCGGGTCAACTACCTTATTCTTTCAGGGTTTTATTTACAATTTTCTATAAAAACTTATTATTGACTTATATGTTTTAAGAATTCAAGGTACTTTATACTTCGGAATACGGAGTAATTTAGAAACCCGCTATTGAAAAGAAAAAGAAATACAATACTTACTGAAAAATTATAAAGTTTGTGTTTGTTTATAAAAAATATTCTACGCAATTTGTAACATTTAAGCGTGAAAGTACGTTAAATTTGTCATTGATTGAATTAAAAGAACACTGACAATAATCTACAGATTAAATCGAGAACTTTCAAACAACGTCATAAATATTATTGGATTTTGATTTTCAATAATTAAAATATTTGATTATTAGCAATTTAAAATCATCGGGATTTATTTTACGGACTTGTATCATTTCTCAGCTCTTATCTACGTCTATATATATAGATATAAATAGTCAAGTTCTGGCATTTCTGGGACGATTTTTAGTATGCATTGTTACTTTCTGGGATAAATGCGTCTTTCTGGAAGATCCCAGAAAAAAATAGATGGATTGTCATTTTCTGGGATATTCTGGTGCGTATCACAATATTTCTTTAGTAACATTTTCGAGTCTTAACACTAAATAGTGACCGGAAATAGAAGCGGGCGCCGCAGGCGAACATCTTTGGGGTTGGGGGTTGTGGGGTTTTATTTTAGTATATAATTGACTCAACTTTCATTTTGCAAAAACCCAGCCGTTGTGAATAATCTTTTAAGAATCCCAGAATCACGCACATACGTATATGTATATATATATGTAGGTGCATAAACTATAGTGGATAGACACGTGTATACATACCATAATCAGAAACCGGAATCGTTAAATAATGTCCTTTTTAAAGAATAATAATCACTTCAATTTCAATAAAATCTTGTCTCTCGATATAATTTAACACTACTCAAAATGAATTGAAAGTTTGTGATTATTACGTAATACTCGGTAATCTTTAGGTTTTGTGCTTACAGCGTTCGCAATCATATCAAAACATTGAAGTATAAAGACACAAAGCAGAAAACCTTCAGAATCAATAACAACTATAGAGAAATATATAAAATTCATCAGTTTCGATCAAGTGAAATATCACGTGTCGTCAATTAAGTAAAGACCGTCGTCACAAATGTCATTCATAAAAAACAAACTGCGTCAATGCACAAGTACCACAGTGGCCAGGACTATTGCAATTTCACCAAAACGCAACGTTGAAGTAATAGCAACATTTGATTAAGAATTCACGATCCTACTTAAAAAATAATTCGAAAACGAGATACTCGTTAAGAATGACTGCTTGGTTAAAAACACCTCTGAAAAGCGGGATTTTATCACCGAATACACACCAAATCTAACGCAGACATAACCTCACTTTGCTCCGCACACATGCCGCGCACTCTCATCTAAAAGCAGGACCAAAATATCCTCGGTACACAAATAATCAATGATAAAGATGATATTACATACCTTTAGGTGCGTTGCCGCGTGTTGTGCGATCGGAAAAACTAAGATGCGCGCCTGCACGCAGATATAATTATTATTAGTCCATGTGCCGATGTGTGCTCAACTCGTTTTCCCTTCTCCCGGAGAATAATACACAATGCCTGCGCGCACGTCAGGCGCATCTAAGGCTAAGTAGAATCTGGTAGAATAAGGTACACTGTACAGTCGCTCACTCGGTCGCTCAGGCGCAGGCAATCTCCAACATCTCTCATTCTGTCTCACACTCTCTCTCTCTCTCTTTATCTTTATCTCGGATGCCTGGTTTCTCTCTGCATCAGAGTGTTTGCCTTCGCCGCTCTCGTAACCGAGAGAAATGGAAAATTGCACTGCCAAATGCCACGTGAAATATTCCGCGATTTTGAGCATTGTATTGTTTTTTTTTACTTGCAGCTCGCACTTTAGCGCACTCCTTGCAAATTCAAGGTCGGTCCTTATCGAAGCACGGTAAAAAAGAATAAAGTTTGGTTATACTTATTATTATTTAATTTTGAAAAGTTCTCAATATATAAATATTTTTTCATTTTATGTTATGTTTTTATTGTGATGCGGTATTTTTATGATATTTAAACTTCTTTAATCTATACAGATAAGAAAATAAAACGGAAATATTTATAATTATAGAAATATTTCGAAGATTATAAGTAGTGCAAGGACAATCTAATCAGAAACTTATTGCTGCACTAACTATATATAGAATATTTTTGATTATTTCCGCGCTATAAGAAAAGATAGAAGAATTGATGTTAAAAGCACTTTCGACGAGACTTTTTTTAAGTAATTATTTTCAGTAAGAGTAGGTAACGTTTTGAATACCTATTTTTTGTATAATTATTGAAAAAAATGCAGACATTGTTCCGAAACTTCAATTCAAAGTTCATTGTTCATTCAGTGCATATTTAAACGCGTATAAATTAAAAAACGTCCCAAGAATTTTTTCTAATGCGAAACGCATTTTGTCTGCTTATGCACTTACTGTTAGCTTTCAAGTGAAATGAAGGATGTTTCGAAAGCATTCTCCAAAACACCAGTGCAGCGTCCTGCGTCTCGAATAGACATACCAACGATGGCCTCGACATGCATCACGCGATTTTCTCTTTTTCTTTTTATTACGCATTGTCGAATCTTTCAGAGCACATTAACTCTTTTTTCGAGCAAAAGAGTGTTCCACTTCTGTTCACCTTTAATTAAATCTTTTGAATATATATACACAATTTTTGAATTATAAACCTAATTTGGTCAATTCCTTGAATTAATCAAAAAATTAAAAAACTTAAAAACACTTGTTTTCATTGAAAATGACCTTCAGTTTAAACCAGATTTCGCGTCACTCCTTATCAGATTTTTCTTTTTCTTCTGAAACGGTGTGTAAAAGTCTGTATACTGATTGTCAAAATAATTTTGTTAAATCTTATCAGTACCTGTGAAAAAAAGTTAAATTGTATAATGAAAGTAAGCTACATAACATTATAAACTTTCAATTTTGAACTAATGCCGAGATATTTTAATTTGATAATGAAATAGGAATAGAAAATTAAAAATAATACTTAATGGGTTGAGGTAAATATAAACCAGAACCGAAATTCATAAATATATAGAAAAAAGTAAAAAAAAAAGAGAAACAAGTGATTCGAATAAAATATTATTTTATTTCAAATCGAACAATCACTTTTTTCCTATGCACAATACATTTTTTTTTCATCAAACATAATATTGCTACGCCTTAAAATTATACAAAAATAACGGAATAAAATCAAGCATTTCTTAATTAAAATCTAATAAAGATTATAATATAATATAATCTTAAAAAAATTGATTTATCGGCTTCGTATATGTACGGTAGCATCAAAATTCATGACAAAATCAGCACGTTACAATCGTATAATCCCTTTATTTATATTATTTAATTTTCAAGATTAGTGTATCTTTTCTTTAAATTTGTTTGTAATTGTTTACATTTGTCCGGCAGTATAATGGAGAATCATATTATACCACGTCGATAACGGCGTTTGTAATGTTAATCATGATAGCAACAATGGCGCAACAATAAATTTTTACACTAAAACGTGTGTTAAAGAAGTTTGAGGAATATTACTACTAAGAAGGAAACAAGTAGGAGATAAATTCGTTTTTTTTTATACAGTTATAATACATTCACTTTTCTTAATTTAACATCGAGAAAATGTCAACATTTCACAAAAAAACATGTGACCACGTTTACCAATTCCTAATCATATATAATAATCTGAATCTAACATTACCATGATTAATCAATTCTTTTACCAATAAAAGGGCCTCAACGATGTAATATCGACACATTGTTAACTTGTACAGTTAATTAGAATTTCATAATTGTTACAATTATTTCAACATTTACAATTCATAGAAAATTTTTTTGTTCCTTCTACTATGTATCTTGTATATTTTATTTATGTTCTAAGAACTGTACATGTGTGAAACTCCAGCTTTCTTCTTTTGATATAATAATCTTTTTCCTAAATAAGGTTTTAGCATAAATTTTGCTCTTGGAATGTAGGGTAAACAACGTAACGTGTCGAAATAAGGTTAGACGCACTTGATTTTCCTTCATACTGTAATACTGACTGATATATAACAATTTACAGTCAGACATGGGCATTTTCTTGATTTATAACATACTTTCATTAGTGACCAGGAAAGTATTATAGGTAATTCTTTTTGCTTTTCATATCAGATAATACCTACGGATACAAGTTATACAGCTTAACATTTAATGTTCAAGAGTACCTAAAACCCTACATGAATAGAAAATTAAGAAGTGCCCATGTCATCATATGGTTTAACACTAAGACAACTGAAGAGAAGCACGAGGAGGTATTTTACGAAGCTGTTTCCAATTAACAGATGGTAATTTTTTGAACACTTGGCCTTGGCGTCGACTTCTAAAAACACCCCAGAGTACCTTCATTAGTTGCATCAGTAAATAATGTGCAGAAAAATATTCGTTTACAATATGAGTTTATGAAGATAAGAGCCCGGTGCGCTGTTCTTTTAATTTGTTTATCATTGATGGAAACGGCTTTACCCCTTTTCAAATAAATGTTTGAGTAGAAACAATTATTTTTTTTCACTGCAATGATTCTAATTATAATATACTGAAAAATATAACGCTTACGTTTGTTCAAAAACTACACAGGCGTTTCATAAAAATGTTTGGCCCGAAAAATCTTGTTCTTACAGCTGAATAAACTGACTGGGCCTTTTCACACCTAAACCTTCAAGAAGCTTAGGATTCACATAATTTGAAAAATCAACACTACCCTAGTAGAAATTTACTCTTATAAAGCTGTTAACTAGCAAACAAAGAAACTCTTTTTTACCAGTTTCAACATTTTAATAATAAAATGTGTTAATAAAAGACTATGAAAGTAACTAAGATACTTTTTTATTCGTGAAAAATTAATATTTCCCTCTTTTTTAAAAGTCATCATTCAATGATCATCCTCAAAGTTGCCAAATGCAAAACAATTATTTTTTAAATAAAAGTTTGTTAAATTTAGCACAACTTACTTAAAAAAAGGAATGATTAAAAATCCATTAAGAATATATTGCTTGATAAATCTTAGTACTTTCAGGTAAATTTCCACAAGAGTGTAGTAACCTTCGTACATACATATATCTCTCCTCCCGTTTTATATACTTCTCCATAATTCACATTAGGCTGTGTCTGCGTTCGTTTTTATTTTTAAAAAAACTACGAAGATGCTGGGTGTTGGCTCCGGTATCGCTTTAATGACGTGAATCCCTGGGGTAGAACTCGGCAAGAGTACTGGCAGGGATTCGCTTAAGCATCTCCTTGGGGAAGATACGAAGCAATTGCCAGCCGATGTCGAGGGATTCGAAGACCGTGCGGTTTTCGTAGGCACCTTGAGAAATGAAGTTCTTTTCGAATTTGGACAAGAACTCGAGGTAGAGAAGATCATCGGGCGTCAGGGCTTCCTCACCCACGACGGCCTTCATAGCCTGGACGTCCTTACCAATGGCGTAGCAAGCATACTGGAAAAGAGAATTAATGTTTATTTAATCTTACAAATTTGTTATTTTATTTAAAACGTAATACATTTTTTCAGAAAAATAAGATACAGTTTCTTATCAAGTTCTTTTGAATTTTTATACGATTTAGAAGTTATCTTACTTTTACGAAAAAAAGTAAAATCAAACATACAGGAGAATTGTTTTTGTGAACAAAACTCAAACATTTTCAATGTATAATATTTACTCATAAAATTCTAAATAAAAATTAATTGTTGCAAATGAAACCTGAGAAATTCTTATTCCTATAATCATGAATAGAAAACGTAATCTTATCAGAGATAAACGTTACTCTTTTCAATAGAAATCGTAATTGTAAAGAGTTATTTTTAAGATAAAGTAACAGCTTTGTAATTCCTTTGATTATAAACTAGTAAAATATTTATAGAATAGTATTCGCAAACATTTTATATTAAGAATTTAAACTACAGAAACAGACAAAAATTTACATTTTAAACTACAAGATTTTACATTTCACCATATAACAGTTTGTCCATATATGTTTCACTGTAAATTATATCTATATATTTTAAATCGCGTGGAACTATTATTTTCACTTTAATGCTCATGATTTGGAATACAAATTATCAAAGTTCTATTTGTTAAGCTTAAAATATTTTACTGAAAAACTTACCAGCTGATTGGAGACATCAGAATGATCCTTACGGGTCATGCCCTCACCGATGGCAGATTTCATAAGACGAGACAGCGACGGCAATACATTGACAGGTGGGTAGATTTGCCTGTTATGCAATTGACGATCAACGTAGATCTGACCCTCAGTAATGTAACCCGTCAAGTCAGGAATAGGATGGGTAATATCGTCGTTGGGCATAGTCAAGATGGGAATTTGTGTGATAGAACCGTTCCTACCCTCAACACGTCCAGCACGTTCGTAGATTGTGGCCAAATCCGTGTACATGTAACCTGGGAAACCACGTCGTCCGGGTACCTCCTCACGGGCAGCTGAGACCTGAAATGTATTATGACATATTATAAATTAAATCGAAACATAATTAACCAAAATTAATATTACACGATTTGATTCGATTCTGATAAGGACT
Source organism: Megastigmus dorsalis (assembly GCA_900490025.1). NCBI lineage: Eukaryota > Metazoa > Arthropoda > Insecta > Hymenoptera > Megastigmidae > Megastigmus > Megastigmus dorsalis. The sequence continues at coordinate 9,799 of UELU01133527.1, forward strand.
AACAGTAGAAAAAGAAGTGTTACCTCTCGAAGAGCTTCAGCGTAGGAGGACATGTCGGTCAAGATGACGAGGACGTGCTTCTCGCACTGATACGCGAGGAACTCGGCAGCTGTGAGTGCAAGACGAGGGGTGATGATACGTTCGATGGTTGGATCGTTGGCCAAGTTAAGGAAGAGACAGACGTTCTCCATGGAGCCGTTTTCCTCGAAGTCCTGCTTGAAGAAACGGGCCGTCTCCATGTTGACACCCATAGCCGCGAACACAATGGCGAAATTGTCCTCGTGCGAGTCCATTACGGACTTACCTGGTTGCTTTACCAAACCGGCTTGTCGACAGATTTGCGCAGCAATCTGAAAATTATAATTGGAAAGTAGCTGATTTGCCACTTTGATGCTTTTAACGGAAGTAAAATGGAAAATAATTTCCCGTTTGGTTTGTAATAGTTTGTTAGATATCAGAAATAATTGAGATATAAAAAAATGTAAATAAAATGCAATAATAACATTTCAGTTAACATTGAATTCAAAGGATTTATTCCTACAAAATGGATTTAGAAAAACATTTTATAGTTAAGTTTTTAATAAATTTTTCAATTAACCAAAATTATGTAATATTTTAATGTGCTTCTATAAGAAAAATTGTAAATGCTGATATTAGAAAACTATATTTCTAAACTGCATTAAAAATTTCAGTTACAGCTATTTCTAATACTTTCTGTTATGTTTATCATATTTAAGACTTATGTAAATTAGCATAATAAAATATTTATTCTTTATCATTACCTCATTATGCGGCAGACCAGCAGCAGAGAAAATGGGAATTTTCTGTCCTCTAGCAATAGAGTTCATCACATCAATAGCAGAAATACCTGTTTGGATCATTTCCTCTGGGTAAATACGTGACCAGGGATTAATGGGTTGACCCTGGATATCAAGGAAATCCTCTGCCAAGATGGGAGGTCCCTTGTCGATGGGTTTTCCAGAGCCGTTGAACACTCTACCCAACATATCCTCGGATACAGGTGTGCGAAGAATGTCACCTGTGAACTCACAGTGGGTGTTTTTGGCATCAATACCAGATGTGCCTTCAAACACCTGGACAACAGCCTTTGAGCCAGAGACTTCCAGCACTTGACCTGAACGAATTGAGCCATCTGCAAGCTTCAACTGGACGATTTCAGCGAATTTGGGGAACTTCACTTCATCCAAGATGACCAAGGGTCCATTTACACCCGAAACAGTTTTATATGCTGCAAAGAACAAAATTTAGTATTAACAAAAAATCCACAAATATTAAATATTATATAATTTTAAATGTTATTTTATATAATTGATTAAATTAGTCATTCATACATACATAAAGTAAAGATAATTGTGATCTAGAGAGAGTCTAAAACACACATAAACTCAGCTTCGAAATCAAGGATCACAAGTATAGTATGTATAGGATTCAATGAATTTAAGTCTACATGACTCAAATGAACAAAGAAAAGTATTTGCACACTTTATTAATTTTAATAATAATCACCAAAAATAAGTAAATTATTGCCAGAACATATTTTATAAATTGTTCTTTACATTGAAATAAGAAAAATTAATAAAAACCATGCTTTAAAAAAACCCTGAATTTTCTTCATCATATTTCTAAATCAAATTTTAGAAAAAAGAAACTCAAAAAACTCTTTGGAAGCTAGCCAACATGGTCTAGACAGTCTACACAAGCTATCATAACAGAAATTCATACAATATAGATTCACACAAGGAAATAAAACTGCATCGCACGACAGACCGACATACAAAGCTGCTTGCGCTCCGAAATATTTCTTAATTTTCACAGCCAATTACATAAAAGATACTCCAGGCGGGATACGCCCGTATAATCAAATGTTTGTTTGCCCAACCCATAGATCACATGTTCCCAAAAAAAATCTGATTAAAATTTCTGAAAAAACTTTATGGAATTGTAGAAAAGCCAAATTACGGTGGAACCACCCTAAAATTCATCAAATTGGCGTGATAATTCGTGTAAAAATACCCGTTCCACGAGAGCACACACATACGTCGTCTGCAGTCACATGACACGCGATCTACGCTGCTGCTGCTTACCTCCTCCACTTGACTGCCACTGGCAGATCATACATTTCTTTCTCACGTCGCGCCCAAAACAATTTAAATCCACCCATCCTGATCATCTCCAGGATTCAATTCAACTCGAAAACGGAGTATAATTGAATGGTCCGATCAGCTGACCGTCTCGAGGATCGATATACCTAAAAGACACCACTACCTACGCCCATCTCGGCTACATTTCGGCACTCGGCGTAAAATGTCGACTCGCGCCGTCGCCCAAACACCTGCATCCTTATCTCCTCTTTCCTCGAATCCATCACTTAATCTAGCTACAATCTATAAAGGACCGATTATCCTGTATTATTTAACCTTAAATCGATATTGCCGCTACGAAATTCCCCGAGAAGAAGGATAACGAGTGTACCGAGCAACGTACAAATGGAAGACACAGAGAGTAAAGAGAGAGAGAGAGAGTTGAACTTACTGAGTCGGGGCTGGGAGATGAAGTCGCGAGACACGGCGAGTACGTGCTCTTGATGGGCCTGGTGAGACCCGATCGTCTTCGAGTACATATTGCTGAGCTCCTCCAAACGAGGCTATTCCTACCCAGGTTAAGCACGGAAGAGCGAGTGATTTGCGCGAGTACAGAGGGTCCTTTAATCCCGCGGTGTCTGGTGCAGTCGCGGAATCGTCTCTCTCGGTCGCCGCTCTGACTTGTGTAGCAGAAGGCGGAATGCGCTGCGGCGCTGCTGACTGCTCTGAGCCGATATAATACGGCCGAGAGAGAGCGAGACAGAAATAGACCGAGCTGAAGGAGTGGGGTCGATACGAGAAAGACAGACGATGCGACAGAATCTCTGAGAGAATTGAAATTTTCAGACCTTAACGAATGTGCGAAGTGGCTGCACTTTTTACGGGGTGACTGGGATCATGGGGTGCGTTGTGGGTTTTCGTATCGAAGGTGGTTTGGAGTTCCGAGGGCTGAAGGATCGTTAGGTGCGACAGAGATGGAGATAGTGAAAGCGAAGCACGTGGGATCACGTGGCTTAGTGTCGCTGGTACTCGGTGAGTTAAGTTCAAGATTTTTTAATCACCACTTATTCTACGAGTTTGAGATATTTGCATACGGATGTGATTTTACGGATTCTACGGGGTTAGATTGGGTATGCATGCAATGTTTTTTAGGAGTTACAATTTTTTAATAGGAAATGTAAAGGTATTTGACGGATTGGAGTTTGACCAGTACAGTATGGTTGGTTTTTAATGGCGCTTGGCGCGAAAATTTAAATACCGATAATCAAAGTCAATATTGACTTGTTCATAAAAATGAATAATTAAATAATGATTACTTAATCTCACATTGAACAATAAATGTAATTAACATAGAAAAATTCATATTTTAGACATTAATGTTAGTACATAATTTTGAGCATGTACAATAGTGAGATATAGTGTTATGTGCTTTCAAAATCGAACAGATATAATTTATGTCCAGATGTATCTTTGAAGATTGTTAAATATGATACCTATAGCCATTTTATACGACAAATGTCACTGGAGAACGAAAAAATTGAACTGCCTACAATTGTTAATTTGAAAAAATTTAATTTGTGTTTTTATAACATCTTTTACCTATAATTTATATGAATCAGTATTATTTTCTATAGTACCATAATTTGAAGTTTTTCGTATACTGCCAGAATTTAAATAGCTTTATGCAAAAAGAGCCTTACTATATTTGGACCTAAATTTCCAGGAAAAGAATGATAAAAAAATTAATAATAACAGTAGCCATGGCAATCACGTCAAAAATTGTACCGAATTATATCATTTTACGCTTTGACACATCGAATTTTGCGATAAAGAAAATAAAGTCTTTCCCTGAGGCTTGCTAACTCAAGAACTGTTAAATTATACGGTACTTATATATACACGGCATACGCCAACGAGGGTCGGCACAAGCCCGTGGCGGCCGTGGCACGTCCCTGCGCCGACGTAATAACCCTGCACACACACCGACAGCAGTCAGCACGGTCGTCTCTGTCACAGTGGCACAACACGCGCACGCGCGAATGATCGCGGCGAAAGTGACCACGGCGACTCAGACGCCGCGCCAAAAACACATCGTATGCGAGACAGAGAGGGAGAGACGGAGGAAAAAACGAAGAAGAAGAACGAGGAGGAGCAGCAGCAGCAGCAGCCTGCAGCAAGCCTCGTACGAGCCGTGCGAACGTCGCTGATCGGCAGTGCTCGGCAGTCGGAGCCGGTAGTCGTCTCGTTCGCGTAGGTTTTTTCCCATCTCTGTAGCGACCAGTAAATAAGTACACAGACAGTGCACGCACGGCAAAAATCGAGGAGCGAATAAAAAAATCGTAAGTAGTCGAAGAGAGAGAAAGAGAGAGAGAGATAGAGCGAAAGATCCTACGCATACTGTGTGTGGCCTAGATTCTAAATCGGAGCAGAGGGCGAGTGTGTGTGACTGTGCGGGCTCATCTTCTCTCCCCTAATACTCGGATGTTTTTTTTTCGATATAAAAGGTTAAAAGGTGGCCCAACCCCTTGCCAGCTGCGCGAAAACAACGCCATACGCGCTGCAGCGCGTAAGGAAAATAACTCCCCAGTTCAGAGGTCAAGCAACGCTCCGAAAACTCACGAAAATTGTGTATGTACAATTGCGCTATAAGAGCGATTAGAATTTTCTCTGATTGGCATGAATTCCGAGGGTTAGGGTATTAGAGTGAAGTTGGATATTTTAGAGAAATTTGGATTTATCTTATCTGAAACGGCGATATGCTCATTATTTATTTCTAGCACGATTCAGCATTGCGGATATTAGCGATGCAATCCCAGTATTAATTTATTAATTAGAGAACGCATTATGCTAGTATTTTAGGTTATATACAATCACAATTATTTTGCTTGATTACCAAGGTATATTTAACAGTCATATGTTTAACAACTTTTTGCCTTATAAAAATTAAGAAAAATCACAATTAAATTTGGCTCACTCTACTAGAATCGAATAAAAAGAATCAAGTTACCTATTATCTAATTCTTTTGCACGAATTACTTTATAAAAAATATTTTAGAATTTCGAGAAGAATATAGTTTAATAATTAAAATGAGGTAATCTGGATTTCAATTAGTAATTAATTAATAGTATTAATACACATTGAGATTCCAATACATACAGAAAGAAAATAAAGGTGAAAAAAACTAAATGTAAAAGTGTTGAATGACTGGGCTATTTTTACTCCAGAATCTAGTGGAAATCAAGCATGAACAATTTTATAAAATTAAATTGGAATGTCTAGAAATATCTAAAAATGTATCAGAGTACTATCAATTCCCTTATTTTTGCATCAATTTTTCTGTAATTTATCCTAGTCTAGAGTACAGTAGCTGCACATGATTCTTAATTTGCATGTGAGGTCTATTCTGGTTTTATTTGTCAATGGATAAAAAAATGTGTTTACTATTCATGATTCAAGGCCATCCTATCTTTTTAAAGAAGATAAAATAGAAGCATCCAGTATGTAATGTTGTCTTTCCTAGTTTAATATGGTGAAATAACAAACAAAATATTTTTATTGTAAATAATTTGTAAAAAAAATTATACACACAGTAATAATTTTTAAAATAACAATATTTTTAATTAATGTAAACCTATTCATGGTTTTTGTGTGAATAAATTAAGCAATATGGTACTTAAACAATATTTCTCTATAGTGACAATCTAGTTGTGAGTGAATAATTGACTTTTTCAAAGGGTATTTATCTTATGCAGCCAAAATTTTGTAATCAAATTCTTGCAAAACTGATCCATTTATTTCGAAAGTTTACAAATTTGAACCTTTTAAAGCAAGGTTTTTTTATACAGGGTTATTTCATGTTACAAGTTAATTGAACTTTATTGCAAAACAAGAATAATAAATTTGTTAAAAATACTATTTTTCGCATATTTTTCGAAATAAATTCTTTTGATTCTATTAATATTTAAAAAAAGTCACATATTCACTTAGACCGGGCAAAATTAGCTCTGTAACTTCCTCCTAAGCAAATTTTAAAACACTGAATGGCAACATGTTATTTTAAATGGTTTGTTACATTAAATGCATGTAATTGCATGTTACATTAAACTCTCTCCAGCGCGAGCGCAATAGACAGTATATCTATATATATTGTACTGCACAGGCTTATAATACGCTGGCGCGCGCAATATGTTTATTCCAAAATAACATGTTGCCACTCAGTTTTTTAAAATTTTCTTGGGAGTAAGTTACAGAGGAAGGTTCAAAGTTTATGTTTCCGTGATGAACTAAATAAAAAAGTTTTTTTTTTCATACCTATACATGGCTCCAAAAAAAGGGAAAATCGCATTTTTTTAAACTTTGGGAATTTTTTACTCGAAAACAACGCTTCTTACTACAAAACTACTAAGGACCTTTTTTGTTCAGAATGGTCGAATGAATCTAAAAATATTTTTTTCGGATCAAAAAAAACTCTTTTACTAATTTGTTTAAAAAAAAATTTGTTTAAACAAATTGTAACCAAGTTGCGCGGTGGCAGCATGAAGTTTCTTATTCTGTGGGATCTAATGAACGTAATTATGAAAAAATTTTCCAGTAGAATTCATCTTCCACGGGTCTGCCAATTTTGCCCAGTCTAACTTTATTTTTTAGTATTTCAAAATAAAACATTATTAGCATAAAAACAAACTGATAAATTTGTGCCTATAGACATTTGATGATGTTCCGAAAAACTAGATTCTACTCAAAATGTGTGTCTTTCAGACTACACCAATAGTCTAGATAGGTTTAAATTTTTAAATTAATGCGGTAGCTCCAAAATTACGCAACAGCTGTGATATCTATTAGAATGTAAATATTTCCTATACAATCAACATGTGATTTAATACAAGTCGGCTTGAAGAACGTTCCATTTTAAAATAAGTGCACTTTAATGACCTTAAACACTAATTTAAAAGAAGGTACGATCTAGAATAATTATTACGTGTATCTGATGGTATGTATCGGCGGTAATAGAAGTGCATTCTGCAATCTCGTAATTGTCTTTTTGATCAGAAAACGAATCGTTGTAAACTGACTCACTTTCATTTCTCAAAAGGCATGTTATAAAACTGCAATCGAAAACATACGTACAACTGTAATTTTTTTTCTTATCCAACGTACGTACAGTTCTTTAATAAGCTCTTTAGTCCATTATATATGATTCCAGCAAAATTCGACGCGATACACATACGCACTCGCAGAACAAACTCGTCCCCCCCCCACAACCAACGGCATTAAATCGTCACTAATCAAAGCTCAATATGTCCGAATCCATAACAGCCCGAGTTTTGCACGAGACCTCGTGGCCTGCTGCAGCCTTGAAACCTCGCGTCCCAGTGCACTGCCCAATCGCCAAGTACAAAACCAGCACCGGGAAGAATGTCGTCGCTGCAGAAGATGCAAAGCCTCTCGCGGGCCCTGTCGGCCTTGAGACCCTACAGATCCGCGACGGCCCACGCCAAGAACTACTACTACACGTACGTGAACGAGCCGGCGATGCCGATACCCGGCAAGGAGCCCTGCATGGTCAAGAGCGCCGAGGAGGCCATTACGGCCGCTGGACTGGATTCGAGTGAGTATATATACCGGTGTGTAGATGTATACGGCTGTGCAGCTATGCGGCGATGACGCACAGGTGGGCTCGTCTTTAACCCATTTGGCGCGACGTGCCGAGCTCGAGCTCTCGCGTAGATGAGGACGGATCTTTGCGTACGCGGTCCGACTGCGACGGTCGCTCTCGCGGTTGTTTTTCGCGGATAGGACCGTCGGTCGGATGGAATGAATTTTCACCGATGCTCATGCGCATGCAGGGAATAAGAGGATGACGCGGATTTTTCAGAAATTCGCTTATCTCTATCCGCTTTATTTGATCTAATTGTTGAAGCTACAATGTGAAAATATTGGAACCTTCCCAATATGTGCAGGTAGGGGGTCATCGCAACGCCGCATATATGATACGATGAAAAAAAGAGGATTGATATTTTATTATCGCGTTGATAAGTAAGATTAAAGTTCAGACAATAATAAATCGATCAAAATTATCGATAAAAGCGATTTATTAATCGTATACTATTTTCGACGCTGTAATTCGAACAAAGCTGAAGATTTTAAAAATTCAACTATGTAGAGATATCTGGGAATGAAATTGAAAAAAATTAGAAATATTAAAAAAATTCTAACGTTGTGTAATTTTTAAATTTTAAAAATTGCTTCCTGTTGTCTAATTTAATTTAATTTTAAAAATAACGTAATCCAAAAAGAATATATAAAGGTTAGAACAATATGAAGTACAGTTCTATTTAAAATTATCACAAATATTCGTATTGAAAAACATCGGCTGCAAAATAATTCCGTCACTTAGTCTACTGGACAGGCAAGGTAACGCAATGTGCCGAGAGCAAGAAGTCAAAATCAGGAAGCATCCATTAAAAGCGGTTCTCATGACAAGTTTTAGTATTTCGAAATCATTATTCTGATTGGGAAATCTTCGTCTCTTTTAGAAATTAAAAGGTATCGGTAATTAAAATGAAGTTGTTCAGACTTAACTTGTCTTCTGTAACCGATTAAAAATTGCCATTTGACATGATATAAGTAATATAGTATTTTCAACTTAAGAGAGGATTAATTTCACTGTAGTATTTTTTATAGTAATTACTACTAATAATGCTGCTTGACCGATGAAGATAAGACAGATTTTTTTTACAAAATGTGATTCATAAGCATGAGCTTTGTACAGAAAAGAGACATTATATTTTCACTTTTTATACACGCGTCAATCTTATCTATTGCAAGTGTAACAACAAAAATTGGTGGCGATTATTCCATTATCAACTCTGTATAAAAACCAATTTTTTCTAAGTACTAGTATTTGCATATTTCATAATTAACATTCTTTGAAAGATGCATTATATTCTGAATTCGCTCGATATCTTTTAAATCCATGCGTCATCTTCCTTATCAATAATTTTCTGATTGCGTCCAGGCGTTAATTTGACAATTACATCAGTGTAATTTTTCTGTATCATCAATTATAAGATAATCCCTTTCAAAATCATTCCACGTGCAATAAATACTCAAAATATTTCTTGATATATCCGAAAACATCCGAAGACAGCGAGAAAAATAATTAATTATTAAAATATTGGAACTCACGGAAATAAATATCAATTTATTGGTAGATATAAAATTTTTAATCAACCGCATTTACTAAAATAAAATCATACAAAATAGTTAATTTTGAAACATTATATATGTATATATTTGTACAAGCTAAATCTTCACTTCCGCGATGATAACAGTAATTAAACACACTTATCTACGCGTCATTTATTAAATCTATTTAATTCAAGCCATGAAACAATAATCTTTATTAAGTTTTATAAATAATAATGAAATAAAAGAAATATTAATCTAATTATGAACTTTCTCGTTAAGTACATATCTCATTGTGCTTACGTACAACGCGTAGGCAAAAAAGTTACGATAATAATTTATTCTTATTATTAAATAATAAATGAACTCATATTACACTTGTAAATTAAGCGAAAACAAAGTTTGTTTTTCTGGCAAACAGCGGTATCAACAATTTTTTTTCAGCTGAACGGATTGATTTTTCCAGGAGCTTTTGTTAGTGCGAAATCGACAATCTCTTTTTACGTCAAACTATTTATAAACTTTAAGCATTACTGAATCCATTAATAATTAATAAGTACTGTATCTATTTTTACCATTTCAAATTTTGAAGAAATCAATTAAATTTTTTATAAACGTCAAGGTATAATTAAAATAATTTTTGTAAATGTCTTTTTTTATCAAATTGGTCAATAAAAATAATGAACGTTGACCATTTTCGGATAATTGTATTTAGATAATTATTATAAATAAATGCTTCGTGGAATATTGAGATAATTTAAAGCTAGATATAATTATTTGTTGTGTGCAAACACATGTTATGCTTTTTAAATTAAAACCAATATTTACTTTTACGAACTGTTGTTTTTTTTTTCATTTAGCTCTCGTAAGTCTTGAGTAAGTACCGAGAGCGAAGTCGACAGGGTAATTTAGTAGATGCAAATTGATAGCAATTTGAAGGCAAGCTTATTGTACTTTGCCAAACGGATGCACAAGACTTTCGGCTTTTCATCGTACTTCACTATAAATACTGTATTCTAAATGTACAAACTATATTCTAATTCACGATCATTTGATTAATTCAACGAAAAGTGAAGTTAACGTTTTAATTACTGAGTGACAAAAGAAATTAGCTGTACACAATAATACCAACAATAAAAATTTAACTTTTATTGAAACGGCAAATTGAGCGAATAAAAAATCATCTTTTATCGGTGATCGCACATAAAAGTGAAGAAATGTTCAACACTAAACTTGCAAGCTCAGCAATTCAAACAGTAAAATCGTATTTTTTGTTGAGTCTGTCGCCGAGCCGTTGTAAAAAAAAGAAAAGGAAATCGTCCGTACGGCACAAAGTCGAATTCTCAATCCCAGTTCTTTAAAAGAAAACATTGACCTCCACATTCCCCCACTCTTTTGTCTACTCCGTCATTCTTATATTGCTGATGATATGCAGGCTGTGAGTATCGCGTCAGATAAATTGAGTTTATTCTACATTTCATGCGTAATTTAAGCTTCTATTTTTACAACATATTTCTAGTGCACTCATCATCGCATTCTAAACTTTAAAACGCGTAGATCTATTTTATTAATCGGTCTATTGCACCCTACAAAATATAAGCTTTGTTATATTATCACACATGTATAGCTAATACGAGCCAAAACAATCAATAACACTTATATGCATATATATATATATATATATATATGTATATATTTGTTTACCGCGAGATATACATGACAATCGTAATGATAGTTTTGGGTCACATATCAATCGCTATATAACGCGCACTCTTATTTCTGAAAATAACATTTTACTACTTAGTAGCAGTTTAATATAGACCCCCCGCGCGCGCGAGCACCTGAATTGGCGGCATTGATCCTTGCCCTAGATTCGCACCGCATATATGTTTCGGAACACGGCGAGAAAAGAAAAAAACATTTGGTCGAAGACCGAGGAACCTTTCCGTTTCTTTCATAATTCCCCTCTTTCTCCTGTCGCTCTATTGGCAAGCAAATATGGATGAGAGACAACTCGAATCGTAACCGCGTGAACGAGTTTCGAATGAGAACAATTTTCGCGATAACAAATTCGCCTATTTCGAGCTTGATTTGCAAACGTATAACGAACTGCTTAAAATGCATTATTTCTGTTGTGGGATGTGTATTTCTATCTCAAGTCGAATGTATATATAATATGTACAAGCAATTGACGGTGGAAGCGGCCAGTAGCCCCTTGTGAAAGGCAATGTTTTTATTAAGATAATTTGTCACGCATTCCCCGCAGTAATCTATCAATGAACCATTTCTCTCTACAATGTGTATATATATATGTATAAGCCTTTGCCCGTTTGTTGATCAAAGAATTTATCGTTTTAAATATTTTTCGTTGCGTGATTAACTTATACATGTATATAAAAAGTGTATTTTTAACAGAAATCTTTTAGTTTTTATGAATTGAGTACATTTTAAGTACATAAGCGCTCCTTACAATATTTGGTTACCACCGATTACAAGTGTCCGTCTTATATTTTTAGAATAAGAAATGGAGCGATGCGGGTATTATCGTTGGGAATCATTCCGGCTGTGAATATTCATACATCTTCGATTTTATCGATTCGAAGGCTATAAAACTGAGACCTATAATAAAAAGCATTTGAATCTGTATGCCCTTTTTATATATTACATATTTGTCTTACATATTTTTATTCAACAGTTTTCACAAATATGTTCGAAATTCAATTATCGCGGTTACTTCGAAAAAAATGCACGATAAACGGTTTTCGTTGGTATGCATATTTATATAAAAAAAAATTCTTGTGAAATCCAAATATTAATCCAATAAATGGATATATATATATATATAATCATTCGTATAAGCAGGTTGAAATGAATTAAAGCTAATTGTTTTCAAACGAATTTCAGATCAACTAGTCTACGCCCAGGGAGCAGCAGCAACACCGGTGGAGCTACTCCGAGGAATGACGGAAGTAGGGGTCCAGAAGGGCGTGTGCAACGTCAGGCTGTTCCACATGCACCTCGAAGGCCAGGCCCCCTTCGCCGCCAAAGAAGTCGAAAGTACGTGTCGTTGTCTCCTCAAAAGTCTGTCTCCTCATCTTGTAAAGAGTCGACTCGATCGTTCTGCACTTGTACACACCTCTAACTACGATGTATAATGTACGATGCATCGCAGACTTTGAGAGCCTACAAGGTGAACCAGTCGTACAGAGGTGCGCGCGCGGTGTCTCTTTTCGCATGCGACGACCGCCTCTCGAGACTTTTATGCAATGAGAAACCTCGATCGTGTGCAATATATGCGAAAAATCGATAAGCGCGCACGTTGTTGTTTTGAACGATTATCCCGGAGTACGATTATACGGAGCGCGCCGCTCGATTTCTATTGTAACAGCGCTATAGAAAAGTAAAGCTGTCGAGATTTGTTAAGCTCGCGATAGGGGGGAGATCAAAGTGCATCAGGGAGTGATTTACGTTTGAATAATATGAGTCGACCTTAACCCTTCTGGGAGTCAGCGTGATTTTACGATACGTCGGACTTGGTATTTCAGTTCAGCTGTCGTTTTAAAATTTATTTGTTCAATCGATACTGATTCTTGGAGAAATCTATTCTAATGTGGAGTATTCTGAATTCAATTGTCTTGTATTAGTACGTTATGATTTGTACGAAGGTGTGAAACTGTGATGTAGGGCATAATGAGAATCGCAGGAGATATTTTTATCTCAATGAAAATTAACTCTTATTTTTACAAAGAGCAATATATTGAAAAGTTCGTTTATACGTATCCCTCATGAGTTGGGTAATAAAATCAGTAAAAATATTATAAAACACAGAGTATTAATTGATTGAGCTTTCAAAGATATATCAGTAATTTTTTTCATATAGTAAAGATAATCGTAAGCTAATCCTTAGTCATTTATATTAATTACCCAGATTTTGACTTAAAATTACGACTCATTAAAATCAGAAGCTCGATTGTACTCTATAACTTCAAAGATTAAAACTGAATTCAGACGATGAGGTTCGAAGTACAGTATCGATATAATGATATTAAAATTGTGTCTCTATTTTTGTGTTCTTTAAATTTTAATGCTATTACAAATAATATTGAATTGCTAAAAGTCTAATATCACCAGATCTAATAATATATTATACAAACATAAAAATATGTAAGGGGTTACATGACGGGAAAGTTAAAAAAAATTGATTGAAAAACAATGTCTTTTTATACTCATCTGTTTCTACTTACGCGTATAAAGCATACATAAACTCGACCTTTTTTAACGTATTTCACATAAATTAAAGAGGTTGATGTTTTTTTAATTAAACGTCTCTTTATACACCAAGTGATCGTAAAAATTTCATAAGTTTACCTTAAAATCCTAATGGAGGCTAGGGTCGGGATCCTCTCTTCAAAAATTAAAAATAAGGTATTGTTACGATCTTTACGATCCAGCAATAAAAATAAAATATTCATTTTAGTTCAGAATTTACAACTAAAATAGCTCTTTTAATTAATATCGAAGTGTAAATTAATTAAAATATTTTCAAAAATTAAAAATAAAATAGAATTTGGTTATACACCCTAAGTCATTGAAAAATATGGAACACAAAAATTTTATTTAGCAATCCAATTGGACTAATATATTATAATAAGGCAATTTCTATTACGCTTTCTTTGTAGCAGCTAAATGTAATTTTACAATTACTTTTATTTATTTTATATCCAGATATCTAGACAATGTGTATCATATACTTTCTCAGAATGTAATGAATGTGAATTTTGACTTCAAAGTTTTTATTTTGAAACTTTTTTATACGTGCTTCTACTGATTTATTGGAATTGCTTATGATAATTAAAACTTGTAAAGACAAAGTAAAAACTAGCTTGTTATATTTATTTCTTAAGTTTTGAATTGTAAGATCATTTCTTACTGTAATATTTTCCTTAATATATTATGAGTAAAGCAATTATCTTAGAGGCAAATCGAAATATCTTAATTATTTTCGTTAAAGGAAAAACTTATTTATATTGAAGCTTGGATGACGCTTTTTAAATAGTAATTAATTTCCTTTCGACTCAATTTAGTCCTAATTGAGCTTGCATAAATGAAGAGTATATTTAGAATGTGCAGATAACACAGAAACGTATTTTCGTGTTTCTTTTTACAATCTTTTAAAGTAAGACGATTTCATGATGTCCAGAAAACTTCAAGTCCGTGAGTCTGTTCATCGGCGGCAACGTTAGGAAAGCGGTGAACGAAGGCCGTGCCGACTGCATTCCGATCTTTTTGCACGAGATCCCAAAGCTATTCAATGAAGGTCACATAAAGCCAGACATCGCATTGATCCATGTCACACCACCTGATGAAAAGGGCTACTGTTCCCTCGGTACGAGTGTCGACTGCGCCAGGGCTGCGATTATGCATTCTAAAGTCATCGTAGGTGAGTAAAAGTATCGTGAACAATTGTACAGCCAAAACATAAATTGCTGGCGTTTGTAGTTGATCAGTTTTGTAATATTTGAACTTTTGTGTAAACGATAAAATTATTAGAATATATCCACGTTATTCATTATGTAAACTGTCGCTTCTTTAAAAAATAATTCTGTTGAATCAGAAATTCATCGAAAAGAATAAATACTTGTAATGTCGGTATACGGCCATGATCTATAAATAAAATAATTGCTACCAGTATATACAATAGATTGCAAAAACGTATTTTAAATAGCATTGACAAGGAAGTACCTCAAGTGTACCTCGCCGAATCGGCTATTATATGTTGCAGTACAAAATTAAGAGTCAGGTAATCTGATTTTGCTTGTTCACGTCGGATTATGAAGTAAGAATTCCTGCTAAAGTTTATTATCCCTTACAACGCTGATTACAATGTTTTTTGTACATGTAAAAAAAAAAAAAAAATTTTGTAGTATAACAATTGATTTTTTTATGGAAGTCTTGTAGGGTTTTCTATCAAATAAGTATTATTTCGCAAATCGAAAATATCCTCGTTATAGGTAATGTAGAAAAATAGGATATAATGTGTAAATAATGTCTTCGTGCCTTCTTGATTCTGAAAATACACAAAACTGTTTTCTTCTGTTCAACGTAGGATAATATTTTTTTTCATTTACAGCGTTTCACGAGAATAAGAACGGCACAATCACTGAGTTTAGATACGATTTCCTAGTTATTTAACGAAAGAACATTAGTTACGCACTAAACAATGGCGAGCATAAATCACGTTTTTTTCCGAGTCTCGATCTTACATAATCAATTTTTTATTACAATGGATATATAAAGGATTCGATGATACTCGCCTAAAATATCAAATCCTTCATCACATCCTGGTTCTTTACAGTAGACTGAGACTTTGATTAAAAAAATTTCAGCACAAATAAATGAGTGCTTGCCGAGGACATTTGGTGACGCGCTGGTCCACAAAAGTCACATCGACTTCGCGGTCTGTGCCAACAATCCGTTGCCAGATCATGGGGGCAACAAGCCCAGCAAGGAAGAGCAGGCAATCGGCAAAAACATCGCTGACAATCTGGTGGTGGACGGCGCGACTCTCCAGCTCGGCATCGGCTCAATCCCGGACGCCACACTGGCTCTGCTCAAGGGTCACAAGGATCTTGGCATCCACAGCGAGATGTTCAGCGACGGCGTGGTGGACCTCGTTAATTGTGGATGCATCACCAACAGTAAGAAGTCGATGCATACGGGTAGAATCGTAGGCTCATTCTGTGTGGGCACGAAGAAGCTGTACGACTTCATGGACAACAATCCTTTCATTGGTGAGCATATTCCTATCTATGCCCCATTGTAATATCAATCGATTTTATGCAATTTGTACAATGTCTGGGGGATCTGAGTTATGCCTAACGCAAAACTTTCTAACTGTTATTATTGAAATATATGTTTCAAAATTAAAGTAAATTTCGCATCAGAAATTAGTTGTAAAAAGACATGAAAGATAAGTTTTGATATACGGGCTTTTTGAGTTAAGGATTTCTTGGCTTTCTTTTATTCTAGCTTTTTGCAGAAACTATCGAAAAGAGACAGAAAATTACGCATAATAGTACAAGTATGTTTACAGGTACCAGAAACAGTTGGTAAAGTTTCATTAAAAAGTTTGAAACTTTTTATGTTATTACAGCATTTGCTTGTGTAATATTTCAAATATTAAGTGTTTTCTTATTGCTTAAAATATCTGTGGACTTCGTTATTTTATTTCTCATCTTTGAAAATTTTGTTTATAATTGAAAAAAAATTATTTTCATAGAAATGCTTAGAGTCGACTACGTGAATGATCCAAGAATTGTTGCCAAGCAGCCTAGAATGACAGCAATCAACTCTTGCATAGAAGTAGATCTTACTGGCCAAATTAGTTCAGACAGTATTGGAACAAGAATGTATTCTGGCTTTGGAGGACAAGTTGACTTCATCTCAGGTGCCGCAATGTCCGAAGATTCCCTAGGAAAACCAATTATTGCTCTTAGATCTACGACCAATAAGGGTGCTACAAAAATTGTCCCAGTACTTAATCTAGGTATGTATTATATTATTTGTTTCATTAAAAGTCCAATTTTCCGTGTACTTTAAAATAATTTTTTATTTTACTACATAAATATACGGGAGATATATATATATTTAAACGGATAATTGATTTACAAAAAGTAGATGAATCTGCATAGAAACCAAATATCGATCGTAGTAAATATTGAAAAAATGAAAATATCTATTTTTATGCAAATTTAAAAGCTGTAAATTAAGTAGATAAAATCTCTCATAATTCAAAACGTATCATAAACACAACTTCATAAATAACGTAACTTTAATGAATCCTCTTAGATTAAAATTGCCTTTAATGTGCGTTTTGAAATCAAATAAAAAAATCAATATTTGAAACTTTTGTGAACTTAATTTGAAAAACAGTATAAGTACTTCAATAAACGACTTATTTATTTCTATTCCATTATATTGAAAATAATATTTGTTCTCAGGTGCGGGTGTAGTCACATCGAGGGCGTTGGTGCGCTACGTAGTTACCGAATATGGTATTGCCAGTCTCTTTGGCAAAACGTTACAGCAGCGAGCGTATGAACTTATCCAAGTAGCCCATCCAGACCATAGGGAAAGTCTTGAAAAGGCTGCCTTTGATCGATTAAAAGTGATGCCAGAGCCGAAAAATTACTAATAGTGCGTGAAAAAAAGAAATCGGTTTCAATAGCATTTTCCGCGTTCGCTATACTCATTGGTAAGATGTGCAATTGACTCTCTGCCATATTCTGAAGACTTTGCTCAATGAGAGAAGCTCAGAGACTACATACGGTTTTAGATAACTATATCGTTATAACGATCTGGAGATAAGATATTATGACAGCTTGGATAAACTTGTGTACAATCATATTTCCAAAATTCAAATTTATAGTAAAACGCGTTATTCCGTCAAAATTTTAATTAGCGATTATACACCAGTTGGATGCATTCACATGTAAATATATGCATGATCGTGTATTATTATATGTGTTGTACATGATTATAGACAGGTTCGAAATTCATAATTCATTTTTCTCCAGAAATCACATACGAAATAGCCATGAGGAAAGATAAATTAATCATAATAGCATAAATTGAAATAATACAAAGAAAAAGGTGAATTAAAATATAAAAAAAGTTAATCGAACTTGAAATACGGACTTGTAGATCATGTCGGTATTTTCTCATGGCACACTACGGTTTTAATGAGTTGTAAAATACGCTTCAAGAAGAAAGAACCGGCTATTTGTCGATAAAATACATTTGCGTAGCTACAAATATTATTTTGTAATAAATTTACCGAACGTCCTTTTTATATATATTACCGTAAATACGGTTGATGTAAACATTTAATGCGCATTTTATTTGAAAAATATAGTCTAATGCTAAGAATGTATAAAAAAGGCTTATTTATTTTATCATCATTTAATTTACATTGGAAATTATATTTTTAAGCCTCGAATATTTCCAGATATAATTTTTCAACTATAGTTTATCAATTCCATAAAGTGATAATGCAAATAATTTAATTTAAATGTAGTAGATTCTTCAAATTTATGTTTTTTAAGTTATATATACATATTATAAATTAGGAATTAATTAACAACAGACAATGTTAATATATTTTATATAAAATAAATATTTTGTTCGAATACATAAAGATATTTTATTTTTTTTGTATACAGTTAGTTTTCGAAATAGTTGAAATAGTTTTACAAAAGTAATTTTTCTATAGGACTATAAAGTCAAAATAATATCTGATCCTTTTAGTAATTTATTTAATTATATAACAAGTCAGTATTTTCATCAGGAAAGGAAAATAGGAAGTTTTTATTTCAGGAAAATACCAGGAAAATTCTGATTTTGACCGGCATAAAGTGTGAGTATAGATTGTCTATCGATAAATTAATAATAAATAATTTACTTGTTATTGAATTTGTTATAATATAAAATCACAACGTTTTTTATAGATAAAAACTTTAATTAGAAATTTGCATACGGAAACTTAACAATCCCATTCTTAAAGGATGTAATAAGTACGTAATAGAATGGATAAAAAGTTTAACGTTTTTTTGTATTTTACATAATAGTCACGTGAGCGGAGTCAGCTGTGTTTATATTGTTGACGAAACGCTTCAAGACGCCAGTATTCATCTCTGCTAGTATTCAGTAAGGAGAGTAGGAGTCTATAGGAGACGTGATCGTGGCATTGAAGACTAGTCTCATATATATAAGTGCAAGTACGTATACTGCTTCGATTTTAGTTGTGCTACTTTGGAGTTTGAAAAATCTACAGATGAAAACCGGTTTTAACAGACGATCTAACTGTTCGTACTACTTAAACGACGACTTTTGGAATTTAAGTGCTTTAAATGTTAACAGTTTAGCTTATAAACGAATTTATTTTAATAGTTTAAATAAAAACGAAATCTTGTGTGATTTTCAATACGATCGAGTGCCGATTTTTGGAACAAACAGGTTAGGTTACAATAATAACAAACGTCTTGATATTCAATAAGCGATTTTACATTATATATGAATTTTTATTGAAAGAGGTAAAATATTTTTACGAAGTTTATTATTAATACAAAATGGATACTTAAATTGAAGGCAAAGTTGCAAATTTCAAAATCATATTCTAAAATAGTTTTCTTCACAATTTACAAAAAAAAATATAAATATATACAATTTAAGTTTAGTTACTTATTGTCTTTTAAGGTATAGAATGAAAAAACAAGTGACCATTAAGTATTAAATTTTTATATAAATTCATTGGAGAATCATATGAAAATCTAATAAAGTATCTACTTTCAATTTTGTCAATATTTTGTACTTGATATATTTTAATATTTTTTTTTTCATTGTAATATAAAACGATAATTTTTTAATCGCTTTATAAATTTTAAATTATCAAAAATAGATTTTAGTTTTTAATGTACTGATAAATATGTTGCACTACAGATTTAATAATTTTTTTATTTCTACTTATTTTTCAGAAATGAATAGATTTTCAAGATTAGAAGTAATACAAATAAAATAAAATGATCTATTCATTAATTAGATACTACAAATGTAACACCATCAAAGTGGACTGACATTTTTTATATAAGTTTTAATAAACAATTTTGAAATTGACATTGAACTTTGAAGCCAAAATGTTTGTTCAAGATTTACCTTCTCTTTTTGCAGCACTAGTTTCTAAAGACTTTGTTAAAGCTTGTGAACTCATAGACGAAAAGTGTAGAAACCTTGAGATTATTAAAAACAAACTTGGCGAGACTTTATTACATATTTCTACAAATGTTGGCTTTACAGAATTTGTAAGGCTATTATTAAGTAAAGGATTTGATGTTGACAGTCTTGATTACAGAGGTAGAACTGCACTTCATTTAGCAGTCGTTCAGAAAAACATAGATATGGTTAGATATATTTTAAAATACAAAGCAAGTACAAATATAAAGGATAATTATGGACGAAGTCCTTTTCATATGGCTGTTCAACTTGGTGAGATTAATGTGGTGGAATTGTTTCTACAAAATGGGGCAGACATTCTGGATGTAACCACAGAAAGTCATGAAACTGTGTTTCATATTGCTTTAAGAAATGAAGATCTGAATGTATTTATGTTGCTGTTAGAGAATTTCCCTGATGATATTAATGTATCAGATGCGTATGGAGAAACTCTATTACACATATTAGCAAGACAAAGAAATGAACATATAGCACAACTTATACTAGAGAGAGGGGCTAGTCTTGCATCTATTAACTCGAAAGATGGTGAAACAGCACTTCATTTGGCCATTAATAATAGAAATTTTAATATGTGTAAACTATTTTTAGATTTTGGTGCTTATGTTAATGCTTCCAATGCACGAGGTGAATCCCCATTGTATTTAGCAGTCAGATGTAAAGATTTAAGAATTGTGGAATTACTTTTAATGAATAATGCTTCTATTCATCAGTTAACATGGAATACTGAGACTATACTAAGTATTGCAATACATTACTACAATGAGGACATTTTCAAATTACTTTTAGCTCATGGGGCTCAGGTTGATGGTTTGGACTCTATTAATACTTTACCTCCAATATTCTTGGCAATAAGAAATAAATGTTTCAATGCTGTAAAGATACTTATTAGCTATGGAGCTGATCCAAACCTTTCATTGTCTCAAGATAAGCATGTGGGTCAAATGCAGAAATTTTCACCACTTCATGCTGCAATAAAGCACAAAGATATTTTGGCAGTAAAATTCCTGCTCGAAAATGGAGCAGAACTTGATACTCTGACTCATTGTGACATCTTTCAATCAGTAATGACAGGATGTGAAGAAATAGTTGAACATTTAATAAAGAATGGTGCTAACATAAATGTATATAATACTCAAGGAATGTCACTTCTTTTAGTAGCTTTATATCAACGCCAAAAAAAAATAGTTAAAATGCTTCTACAATATGGGGCTAATAATAAACATATTAATGAGAAAGCATTTGGAGAATCTGCTCTGCATTTTGCTGTGAAACAAAACGATTATGACTTTGTTGAGTTTCTTTTAAAAATTGGTATTGATGTCAATATTTGTTGTGATAATCTTGAGTTTCCAGCTTTGAATTATGCACAAGAAAACAAAAATATTGCCAATTTGATAATAAGTAATATAGCATTACTGAAGGTGCAAAACTTATTTGTGTGTGAACAAAATGAAAGACTTATTCAGATGGTTCCAGAATTTCAGTTATACTACTCAGTATGTTTAAAAGAGTTATTAGAAATAAAAGAAACAAGATGTAATGGTGTAAACTTTTCACATTTTCTAACAAAAGATGAATATTATTTAACTAAATCTATAAGAAAAGTAGGTTGTGATGAGTTCAAAGCACTTGTTAATATAAATAAGTATCCTATATATTTTAAATTATTAGAAGAAAATGCAGATAGAGGTTTAACTAGATTATTTTTATTAAATGAAACCAAAAATCTTTTATGCGCGATTGATTTCTTCATATATTTGTACGACTTATTAGATGATATAGTTGAAAAGCTTTCAAATGAAGAATTAGAAAGAATTATAAGTAAGTGACAATAATTTGGATTTGTAAAATACTAAAAAATCAATTGTTAATGAATTTACGCGGTAAAGTCACGTGAACTTCAACTGACTGCAGTTGTATTTTATCAAATTGTAAAAAGAAATTTGCATGAACTATTTTAGTCTTTCTAAAGTGCATTTTTTAAAATTAACTTAATTATTATAGTTGATAAAGACACGTTTTTAAAAAAAAAAAAATATTTCTTGCTACAATTCTACAATTTGTACATTCATATACATGCAGTAATTTTAAAATTCATTTTAATAAAATAATTTATAAGAATGCATACATAAAATGTTTTAAAAATGAAATTATTTAGGCAACACAAAATCACTTTATATATTGCAATTCAATTATTTACATGTAATTTCATCAATCATCTATTTACGATTCTACGGTGTTATGAGATAATTGAAATTTTTACCGTCAAAATGACGTAGAATAACAAAGACTGCCAATTAATTTAATAAATGGGTGATAAAACGTATATAGTTACAACAAAAATGTACGATATGTGAAAAGACTATTTATTGAGAATGTATACTTAAGTATTTTTAATAGATTTTTCTAGCTATATATTTTACGTAATTCGTAATAGTTACATCAATAATAGTTATTGATAGTTAGTAGGCGCCTAATGCAGATTCTACTTGTTATGAAATGTGTGAAAAATATGTTATACATGTATATTACGCCACTAGGGAGGAAAAAATTTGGACTGTCCAAGTTTCCTCTCGAGTAGTGTACTTATATTTTTGCTTTGCCTAGCAAGAACGAAAGTGCCACTGTCTCAAACCGGTCCTATGACAAAAAGTGGTGTTTTGGCTCATTAGGCAAAAAAAGGGCATTACAACCCGTATAGTATATTTAATTTTTAAACATCACGATTATGTACAGTATTTTTACCAAAATATAAAGATTTCTTTTCGCAATGAGTTTCTATATTAGTTTTATAGATCATTTTAAAGAAATAAATACTTTACACAATTATTAAGTACCAAAATTTAATAAACATAAAACGAAAATTTCAAAGTCTCGCAATAAATTATAGGGGATATAGGTACAGGTATGTAGGCGATTCGAGAATAACGGCCAAAGTTGAACTTAGTTATAAGAACAAACAAAAATCAAATTGATGGAATCAAGTGACAATCGTTTTAGTCTCAGAGATGATGTCTTATCTCTATAAATTTTTCGGCAAATATGACAACTTCTAACAAAATGTGATTTCGGCTCTGTGTAAATTGAATGGCAACTTTGAAGTCAAAATAAAATTCATCGTAATCAAAATTATTTTCCGATTTAACAAAAGCGACAAAGAAACAGAACAGAAATGTTTAAAACTCTGACAAATAGATTTTTTAAGTACGGTACCTTGAAGCCCTTTAATCTTTGCGATCGAAGGCACTTGCGCGAGACATTCCAGCCGCTGAAGAGATGTCCAAAATGGGTTTGCGTCGAAGACGCCGTAAGGATCATCAGTTCCGGTAAGCTTAATTAATTATTATTAAGTATGACAAAGTTTCGTGCCTTGCCAAATTTTCCTTCAATGGATTTCCTTTTATTTTGATATAAAATAATAGTTTATGCTTAAACAGTTGGTTTATTTTAAACTATGATGTTTATTTAGTGAAAGAATATTCTTTGATTTTAATTATATAGAGCAGCTAGTGTTTATTCACGGAGGTGCAGCCACACCTTTGGAACTTGTTCGAGCGATGACAGAACATGGCATTTGCACTAATCTTCGTGATGTAAGACTAATTCATATGGCAATAGAAGGAGATGCTCCCTTTAGTAATCCAGAATTTGAAAGTAATTTAATTTTTGATGGTGGAGTTAATATAACACAGTACTTCTATTATAAAAACTGTGGAAAATTTCTTACAGAAAACTTCAGGTCAGCCAGTTTTTATATTGGGGCAAATATGCGTGAAGCAGTCAATGAAGGGAGAGCAGATTACATACCTTGTTTCAATCACTGTACACCGAATTTCTTTTATAAGAAACACTTTGAGCCCGATGTTGCTCTGATCCATGTAAGTGCACCAGATGCCAAAGGTTTCTGCTCTCTGGGTGCCAGTGTTGATTGTGCAAGAGCTGCTATTTGTTGCTCAAAAGTCATAGTCGGTAAATTTTGAACTAATTATCACTTTCCCGACCGGGACCGGTTTGAGACAGTGGCTATTCTGCTAGGCAGAAATATAGTGTACACACCATGGAAAGTTAAAGAGAATGCCTCGGATCGCATGTAAATTGTTGGCCGGACCGAAGGCGAGCATTCTTATTTTACTTCCCTTGGTCTGTAATATACTATTGCATTATTATTTATGTATATTGTATATCCGACTAATTTCTTTTAGCACAAGTGAATGAACACATGCCACGAACATTCGGTGATGCTGTTATTCATTCTAGTCACTTTGACTGGGCAGTAAAACATGATTGTCCATTACCATGCGTAGCAGGAAGTCCACCAAATCAGATTGAATTAGATATAGGAAAAATCGTTTCAACTCGGTTGGTTGAAGATGGTGCAACAATTCAACTTGGAATTGGAAACGTTCCTGATGCCATTATGTGTGGACTTAGCAGCCATAAAGATCTTGGTATTCACACTGAAACTTTCGGCGATGGAATGGTAGATCTCGTGGAAAAAGGAGCCGTCACAAATAAAATGAAAACCACACACAAGGGACGTTTAGTTAGCAGTATGGCGCTGGGCACAAAGAAGCTCTATGATTTCATACATAACAATCCTTTTATATGTAAGTTTCTATTTTTAAAGATTATAAATTTTTAAAATCAATTTTCTTTTAAACATCCTTTAACAATGCATATTTTTGACACATATATATGTTGCGTTACAATTTAATATATTTTATATTTCATTTTCAAGTCATGATGGCTATGAACTATACAAATGATCCAAGGATAATAGCAGATCAACATAAAATGACAGCAATAAATTCCTGCATTGAAATGGATATAACTGGTCAAGTTTGCTCAGACAGTCTTGGAACAAAATTTTACAATGGAGTTGGTGGGCAATTAGATTTCATCCGTGGTGCTTGTATGGCAGCTGATGGCAAAGGAAGAGCTATCATCGCATTTCCTTCTATTACCAGTAAAGGAGAAAGCAGAATTCAACCAGTCCTTAAAATAGGTATCTTTATCTTTGAAATGACTAGTTTGGTTTTAATGTATTAAATTGCAATTGATGTAATACATGTTTTATTTAATATTGATATTAAATATTAAGTCATTATTTGTGCTTTTAATTAAATTATGTGCAAACTATTAAAGTGCCTAAAACATTTAGTAAAGAATTTTGATAATGTTATTTATCATTAGGTAATAAAAATTTAATACTGAATTCATTTTTTATGTTTAATTTTTCATAGGTGGAGGTGTTGTAACAACAAGAGCAGATGCTCATTATGCTGTGACTGAACATGGTGTTGCATCTTTATTTGGAAAAACACTTAGGCAAAGGGCATATGAACTCATTCAAATCGCACATCCAGATCATAGGGAATGTCTTGAAAAAGCCGCATTTGATCGATTAAAGAGAATGCCAACGAAATATCTATAAATTAAGAAACGTAGAAGTATCCCTGTACTTTAAATTGATACCGAAATCTCAATAAGTACAATATTTTAAGTGTTTGTTATTGAAAATATTACGTCCTAATTCGAAGTCCGAATTGTGATTTTTAGTCCATTTACAAAAAAATTTACACATGCAATTTTTCATTTTATAGTGCATATATATTTTTAATAGTACAATAAAATAAATATTTACAATAAAATGTTTGAAAATTGAACTCGCATTAATGTACAATTCTTTTACTCACTGGTGTAATGTAGGTTAAATATTATCATGCACTCTGTATACGAATTATTTACATTTTATAAAAACTGCATTCTATAGTAATTTTCTTGAGATTCAAAAAGTACTTATATGTTTTGATTATGTATTAAAAGTATATGCAAAGTGTATACACTTCTATTTTAGGTAAGTAATGATATCTAAGTACTTTTTCAATTTACAAATAGGTAGGTAATAAGTAACAATAATAAAATGCTTATTTACTTGAAACAGTAATTAAGTTGATATAAAATCTTTTTTTATATTAAAATAAGTATCTAAACACATACTGCCATAAATAGCAAAAAATTATAAATAATTTATTTTTCACTTTCTTTCTGTCATAAAATTTGCTATAAATCATTATTAAAAAAGTTTAATCAAAAGATTATTCATTTACATAAAATCAAGTTCTAATTTTCAATGATCGTAAAGTTGTTCTTAAAAACAATTAGTAATTTCATAAAACCCGTTACGCATGACGTGACTGTATAAATTATCATTTAATATTTAAAATAATAAAATATGTGTGCCTTATGTACCTAATAATTTCTTCTAACTAAAATTAAAAATTAATAATTAAAACCCTTAGGTAAAGTACCTTCTTTTCTCCTTTTCTCAATATTAATATAATACTCAGAAAAATCAACATATGCTTTGATTCTCGCATTTCTATTTTCCGCCGATCTTGCCTCATCGAATGTTTCGGTCGATGTTTCATCAGTTGTTGACGTAGCACCTTCTCTTGTATCATAATTATCATCGTTCGCAGCAATGCAATAATTTGGATTCGCCATTGGCAGTAGAAGATTGAAGTGCATCGACGGTGCTGTGGGGCTCTTAAGAGCATTAGGTAAAGGGAAGTTAAAATTGCGCACAAGGAGTGTTATATCATCACGTTTACCATTTGTTAAAGTGTTTTGTGAATTACTCATGTTCACGTCGTGGTGAATTCGCACAATTTTATCAACTACTGCCTGAGCTACTCCAGTTAAAGTTGATTGCATTCTGAACTATAAATTTCAATTAAAGTATATGGTTAATCACATAGCTAGTAATTCAGTTTAATGTTATTAAATATCTAAGTTAACTTAGTTGTACCTGTTCAACAGCCATCATAGCTAATTCTTTATTAACTTGCTCAGTGCCAGTGGCTTCTTCTAAAGATTTGTACAGACCTCGAGACATAAGGAGCAAAAATCTGCATGATTCGTCAAGTTCAATACCACCATGAATTTCTGGCTCTGATATAATTGGTTCGGCAGTAGCAGAAGTTAGTTCCTCAAATTCTCTGTATCCTCCTTTTACTAAATAGTTACCTAAACACCGTGTATTTTCTTGATTACCTAAATGAGACCCTGAAATATAAAATATTTTAAATCTAATTCCTTTTTAACTGTAATAATTTAGTTTTATTACCTTGTCTAATTGACTTAATATCAAGTCCAAGTTGAGATAATCGAAGTAGTTCATCTTCGTTTCTTAGATCATGATCAACACTCAATTGGACAACCCTCAAAACTTGATTACTATCTGTTTTACACAACAAAGCTCTACTGTCACCAACATTAGCCACATATAATTTGCCACCATAAATTAAGGCAACTACAGCACTAGTTCCAGCTGACAATTCACAATTTAGTGCATTTAATTTATCAACCTATAAAAATATTTTAAAATTATAAAATTATTATATATTTGTAAAAAAAGTATTTTGCTACAACTCACAATGTGAGGAAATTTTTGATAAGCTTCATATGAATTTAAATTATCTGGAATATCAAATTGAAGACTCATACGCTCTGCTAACAAATCTCCTATTGAATCTGTATATCCACGTTCTACAGCTATGAATGCTTGTCTACAGAAAAAATAATAAATAAAATCATTTATTACTATAGAATTATCTTTGATAATGTAAAAATATCTACCATTGAAAATCAGTAATACCTTAAAACTTCTTTCACTTCCTCATCAGTTGTTTTACCATTTAATTGACCCAAAAGAATCTCTGCAGCCATTCGTTGCATAGCAAAGGTAGCAGCTTTTGTACCTTCATGTCCATCAAAAACAGCATAGAGAAATGTTGAGTCATCATGTTTACAGTGAAAACTGCGGTCTTCAAATGGATGTTCCTCTTGTCGATATCCATCTTCTCTGTATATTTGATTAGTAGAAAAACCAACACCTACAATACTATATTGTTAAACATTGGAGAAAAAGATTTATAATTAGGTAAGTTATTTATTTAGGTAAAAATTACCAGATTGTTTGCAAACAGGCAAATCGTCAGTCCAGCTTCGTTGGGTATCTTGAAAAAGCATTGAATTTGATCGTTCTGCCCTTGTGGGCATTTTATTTTACTTTAAAACAATTCTTTTCACTTTTGGCATCAAGTCTAGATTCTAAATAATTTTTATCAAACTATAACCAACCCGATTATAACTAGACTTAAGATTTTATACAGTTGTCATTTAGAATAGAGTAAGTAACTATTGTTACTGAACACAAAATTGTTAAAATTAATAAAAATTTTTAATTAATAAGTACACATATGCAATTATGCAACACTATTGAAGAATTTAAAACTTAACAATGTACATTATTTCATTTTGCCATAGTTCAACACTACTTATCAAGATTTAAGTACATATAATTCTGTACTTAAATAAATTCGTAGATGGTACATTTTGTTAATGAATATACTGTACTGTGCTTCTCTGAAAACAAAGTCTAAATGATACTAGTATATTGGGGAAGACAATGATAAATGCCAATAAATAAAAGTATAGATCAATGTGGTAAGTATTTCTCTATTAATAATGTACCTAGGCAAAAAGATAATGTAAAACAACCTTTCGGCTCGAGTGCTACAACCGTACTATAACAACTAAGTGACGTATATATACTTACTACCAACGAATATAGACGCTTATCTATATTCGTTGTTACTACTGACTTATGTTGGCTGTCGGGACTCGGGCTGTCTGCTGTCGCACTGTCATTTTGTCGTTGGCGCAGAGTGACTAAAAGCTTAGACTATTTTTTAAATTTATTTTTTACACTAACTTATTTATATTTATAACAGGAATGAATATAAGTTATCTAGCTTAAAAAAATCAATATTATACCCTTAATTTTTTGGTACTGATAAAATGAAAAAATAATTTGTTAATTATTTCATTTATATCGAAATTTTTTTATTTTAAGTTTGAATCTATTTTATTTTAATAATATAATAATATTCTTGCTATAAATGATGTCCGAGTATAGGATTTAATTGCTTTAATGCCCGATTTGCGATCAGTCCAATATCCGTATTTAAATATGTAATAATATGATATAATTAATGATTGATTTTGAATATAATTATGTCATTATGACAGTCCTATAATTACGTTATTGACCGTGTCAGCATCAGCCCCGGCTCGCTGACAACACTGACAGTCACGCTACCATCCGCAGCTGGCCAATATATATAGCTACGAAGTAAAACTCGCGGCAGCCGTGGGTCGCGGGCCCGCTGCTTGTTACAACTCTCACAAGTCGCGTCTCGGACTTCCGACCCGACACATGCAGGTCGCGGGCAACATGGCGAACGTAAGGGACAGCGACACTTCGCTGTGGCTCCATAACAAGCTCGGTACTTCGAACGACAGCTGGACCGGCAGCTCGATCTGCTCCCAGCTGAACGCCGAGGTGCTGCGCAACATCAAGGACTGCTTCCCGGATCTGCAGACCCAAGTTAAGCTGAAGCTGCTGCTATCCTTCTTCCATATACCGAGGAGAAATATTGAGGAGGTGGGCTTCCCCTATACGCGACTTGAACAGCGCCGGGAAAACGTCATTGAAACTCATTTATTTGCCTTTTCTGGAGACGCGTTTATCATCATCAATGCGTGTTGTGAAAATCCTGGCGCGAAATGTTGAATGATTGTGGGGATCGCGTTGGTTTGGAGGTTATATGCTGGGGGCTTTTGCGGAGGATTCGTCGTGCGCTTGGAAAAATAAATATAACGCGCGCGCAGAGATATCGGCGGCTTTTGATTGTTGCGCGCGCTCAATGTTTTTCGAACGTATAGTAGAGTGTGTCTATATAATAAGTGTATAGTGAGCTGCTTGGTAGTTTAGTTCTGGGATTATATGTAATTTACCGATTATTTAACGCTATAATTGTTTATTTTAGTGCTTTGAAATTCCTAGTGTAATGAGTTTTGGTGTCTTCCAAATTATAAAATTCAATATTTTTTCACGAAATTTTTAGCAAAATTATTATTTGAAAATATTCTTAAATAATTATTTTATTATTGTCAGAATTAAACTTAAATTCTCTTTTTTTTTAATATTTAAGTTGTGAATCAATAATTATAGGTTGTCAAATAACACTGTTCTTTTCCAGTAACTGATGAGTATATGTGATTTCTAAGATTAGCTATCCTTATGGCATAAGTGTTTTTCCAAGATAAAAAAATTGAAAAAATATTTATTTTTATTTTATTCATTAATAATGATTATAAGTTATTGATAGTTGTATTTTTATTGTACCTTTTTAAAGATTCATAAAATAATATTGTTTTTAGTGGAGAGTGGAACTGGAAGAAATCATTGAGGTAGCCTCTTTGGACAGTGAATTATGGGTTTCAATGTTATCCGAAGCAATGAAAACTTTTCCATCTACTGGTTCTCTAAACACAGATATTTCGGATCTTGATGAACATCGTCCAATTTTTGGCGAACTTGTGAATGATTTACGGAAGTTGCTAAAAAAACAAAATGATTCGGCAATGTTACCTCTCGAGTGTCATTACTTGAATAAAAATGCTCTGACTTCGGTTACGGGTCAGTTGCCATCACCCACAAAACATTTCACATTAAAGAGGAAACCAAAAAGTGCAGCACTCAGGTCCGAACTGCATCAAAAAAGTTTAGATGCTGCAAGTAATATGAAAAAGAGCACTGCACCAACAGTACCTGTTAGAAGTAGAGGAATGCCAAGAAAAATGACTGACACAAGTATTAAAAATATCTACTTATTAATTTATTTAAAAAAAAATTGTTTAGCATAATGGATAAATGGATTTCCTTACAATTGTTACATAACAATTATATTAAAAAGAATTTTTTTTATCCTTTATTAAAGAATTAAAAAGAAATCATTTTAAGGATAGACAAATCTACACCTTACTATGATTATAAATGAAATTTGCATCACTTACGACAATAAAAAACGTAAAAAGTATTAGCATGAGAATTTGTTTTGCAATATCTATATTTATACCTTACATAAATGTCAATGTGAAAGAAGCAAAAACTTCAGATGATAAGATTGAACTATTTTCAATCGCATTTACTACTTGTCATATGGTATCCTGCAAAATTAACCATTCAAAATTATACAAAGATCAATTTGAAATTAAATAAATAAAGGTATATATCTGTATAATAGAGTTAAAATACATATATTTTAAAATACATTTCTTTGACAAACTATTTTTTTAAAGAAAAACTCATGCATCTGATGGTTTTAGCGCCTTTGAAAGGAATTCCAAGTCGTGTGCCAACCTCAGGCTTCCGTTCGCCAGCCTTGACGACGTCCCCAATGACAAATCGTACACCTATTACGAGCAGAATACGCAAAGACGGCGGTATCAAGCTACTGGATATAAACGAGCAGCCACTTGGTTACGCACAAGCCAAGCGGCGTAAACGTCTACTGGAGATGGAGGAACAACAGAAGAAGGTCGAAGAAGCCAAAGTCGCGGCGACGACGCCGACGACACCTACTACACCTACAACCGAAGCCTCGACTACACCCGAGTACGCCCAAGGCCTCGCACCTATCACTACACCCGCGACTCCAGTTTCGGCGGCTCCGGCCACTGCCTTACCCCAACCTTATAGCACGCCGATCAGTACAGCTGTACCAGTTGCAGTGGTCACACCTACTCAACGACCTCGTGAGTATTTTTTAGTTTCAATTTTTCTTTTCGAATTCTGATTGTATTTCATTTCATTTTTTTTAATTTCTATTCATTTAAATTTTAAAAAATATTGGAATATTTTATGAGTGCTTAAGGGAAAGCAGTACTCTGATGCATATCTCTGCATTCTACTTTTCATTTTGATCTGTCAATTTTGTTATTTTTATAGCGGCTCTAAGAAACGACATTATTAATTGAAAATTGAAAATGTTTATGGCAATATTTTTTTTCTATTAGCTCTAACACCAACCACACCGACCGCAATTGTTATTACGACCCAACCTGTTATTGCACCAGTCGAAACTCCACCTGTCACAGTTCAAACTATCAGGCCAACGCAGACGGTCACACAAATTCGTATTTCATCAAACACACAACAGCAACCAAATACAGCAAATACAAGGAAAGGATTATCCCTTACAGTAAGCATTATTTTTAATCTTAAAAACTTTTAGAAAATCGATATAAAATTTATTTTACTTATGCCATACAATTTAATTTTATATTTTTTAGAGAGAACAAATGTTGGAAGCTCAAGAAATGTTTAGAACTGCTAACAAAGTTACTAGGCCAGAGAAGGCCCTTATTTTAGGTTTTATGGCTGGTTCAAGGGGTAGGTTTTTAATACTCTTTATTGACAAAACAATTGCTAGGATTCTTTTCAACTTAAACGTTTTTTTTTTATTTACAGATAATCCTTGTCCAAAGTTAGGTAATATTGTAACAGTAATGCTTTCCGAAAATGTAGAAGAAGTTACACAACCAGATGGTACAACAGTACTAATGCAAGTGGAGACACACTTCCAAATGAACTATACAAATGGAGAGTGGAAGCGTATTAAGAAAAATCGACGTATTGTAAACGAAGAGTCTGCCAGTGTGGTTACGAATCCACCAGACGTTCCAGCGAAATAGACCTATCCCATTTCATCTTTTGTTTTGTTTTTTATATCTTTATCAGTTCTTTACGGATTCTTGGAATTAATCAAAGAATCGGAGCCTGGGAAAAAATTATGTACTATTATATATAGATTTTATATATTTATATGACAAGTGAGTAGCCATGCATAATCATACATATTTGTATATATTTAATGATATAAACATTCATGATTGCACATAGCTATGTAAATGCATCTGCAATAAATTCATAAACTCACTGAAATTTGCCAAATTTTTTTTAAAATTTATTGAAAATTGATGTAGATAACAAATGAATCAATTATCAATAAATTTTTAAAAATAATATGTGATAAATTGTATACATAATTATATATAATTTTTTCTCTCGAAAAATACTGATAGTTTGTCTTAAGGATTTTGTCCACCAATCATCATGTAAAAATGTAAATTAAGAAACAAAATCTTTGAAAAAGATTGCGTTAATTATATGCGATACAACGTTTGATTTAAGCATCTCGTTCTAATTTCTAGTAAATTGCGAATAATTTTGTAAATATACGGACTATGCAAGAGTTATTTTCCTTTTTAAAAAATGGTTTGTAATATAAAACGATTTATGAAGAAGGTAAAGTATTTCTTGTAAGTAATAAAAAAAATCTAATAATTTGACAGTAAATTAGGGAATTGAAAGTGACGCAAATTAAACTTGAAAGATGAGTAAATAAAACTATTACTATAATAAATAAAATATATATTATATAAATTTACATGTTTTTTTTTTTATCTGAAAAGCGAGACTAATACTATTGTTGTTTGAATAAAATATTAAATAAAATATATTGATTAAAAACTGCTTATTATTTTTTGCCCTTATTTGCATTATTTATATTATCAATATTTTTTACTTTTAAAAAAGCGAAAATATTTTTTATCTTTATTACGAATAATGTCTAGGTATTGCTTTAAAAAAAAACAAATAATTTTTAATTTAAAATTGAAGAACATGCATATTTTGTAAATTTTAAGTAGGTATCTATATATCAGCTATAATATTTAGTCGCGTGTATAGAGATGATATATCAGTGTGATAATGTAAATCAGTATGCAACTATGCAAGAATTACATTACATAACCTCGCATCACGCATGAGTCGCATTTAGTAACATTCGGTAGTCGGCATTTTCATTTGCGACAAAGAGAATAATCGTGATTGCCAATTTTTTTTACACCATGTCAAGATTGTTAATTAACTTAATCCCACAAGCCAAAAAGTTGGTAAGATATTTATATGTTAATAATCAAGTAATACATTGTTTTTTGTGAATATTAAGATAATCTGTATGTTTTCATTTTGAAATAATGAAAGGTTAGAATTTATAAAAAGTGATGTATATTTCCTTATAGGCCACTACAGTTTCATCAACTGTAACAAAAGTAAACAGATTCCAATCAAATGGAAATATTAGATTCTTTTCTGGAAGTTCAAGGCTCTTATCCAGTTTACAAATTTCCAAGCCAGCACCTGCGTTTGCAGGTACTGCAGTTGTCAAGGGAGATTTCAAAGACATCAAATTAAGCGATTACAAGGGAAAATATGTGGTGTTGTTTTTCTATCCTCTAGATTTGTAAGTATTTCAATGCATATGTTTTTTGTCAGTGCTGGAAGACTATGTGCAGAAGTAATAAATAATTACATTTTATTTTCAGCACTTTCGTTTGTCCTACGGAGTTGATTGCATTTAGTGAAAAAATCAAAGATTTCGAAGCTTTAAATACTCAAGTAGTAGGTGTTTCAACTGATTCTCACTTCAGTCACTTAGCATGGATCAACACACCTAGAAAGGAAGGTGGTTTAGGTGGAGATTTGGGTTATCCTTTACTCAGTGACTTAAGCAGAAGGATTTCAACTGCATACAACGTTCTTATTGAGGACGAGGGTATTGCGTTGCGAGGTCTTTTTATTATTGATAAAGATGGACTTTTACGTCAAATCACGGTAAACGATCTGCCAGTTGGTAGGAGTGTTGATGAGACTTTAAGGCTCATCAAAGCTTTCCAGTTTGTAGAAAAACACGGCGAAGTCTGTCCAGCAAATTGGCAGCCAGAATCAAAAACTATTAAGCCCAATTTAAA
Organism: Megastigmus dorsalis; assembly: GCA_900490025.1. Classification (NCBI taxonomy): domain Eukaryota; kingdom Metazoa; phylum Arthropoda; class Insecta; order Hymenoptera; family Megastigmidae; genus Megastigmus; species Megastigmus dorsalis. The sequence continues at coordinate 44,605 of UELU01133527.1, forward strand.
GGAGAGTAAAAAATATTTTGAATCTGTTAATTAAAATCAATAGCAAAATTCGAGACTCAATTTTATTTTTATCATGATCTATTTTTAAGATTTGTATAAAAGTGGATTTTTAGTACATAGAAATTTTTTTTCTCTATATCATATAATTTAATGATTTTTTGTAAAGCTTTAGTTAAGTAATGCGAAAAAAGTAATAAACGTTATTTTACATTAAGAGAAATGGTCTTATTAGAGTAAAATATGTGTCGACAAATAAAATGTTTATCCTTTAAAAGATGATGAATATCTAATCTATTTAATAAAATGATTTTGCAGATGTTTGCAGAAATAAATGCAAATAAATATAAATAATATGCCTAAAAATGATCGAATTCTCGGTAATAAAAAAAAATCAAAATCCATCATAAACCAGATCTTTGTAATAATTATTGCAGTGGCCTCGGCTGTGACGCGATAATCAGCAAAAAAATAAATTATTGCTTTAATTTGAACCATTCATCGATAACTTATTTTTGCGAAATTTCGAACGTTCTTTGTTCCTTAAACATACATGAATAAAATATTTAGTACATGTAACTTGGATCGGTTTTTCTATGTTACCAATATTAATTATTATTAATGTATGTTTATCAATATTACTAAGCATATCAAATTAAATCAATATTGTAAGATTATAATGTTTCGATTGAATTTGACGTCTTGCCATTCTCGGCATACATCTACTTCTGTATAGTTTATGTATGTGTTATGCGAGCTGGTAACTTATAGCAACGTATAATGCGATGGTGAAATTACATCAATCGGCGATGCATTTTGGAACCATATATAGATAGGTATGTGTACTT